>JAUOBX010640163.1:0-31673 GCA_032360705.1 Eupentacta quinquesemita | reverse complement strand
GAAGTCATTAAGAGAGAGTATTTCAAATTGCCGAGGAGGGAAGATGTCATGTCACAGTTTGCAGATGCAAACGTGTTGTCTATACTAGATGCATCGAGCGGGTTCTGGCAGATGTGCCTAGATAACGCAAACTCAAAGATATGCACATTTACTACACCTATCGGAAGGTGCCGATTTTTGCAATTGCCGTTTGGTATTGCTTCTGCTCCAGAGATGTATCATCGCACTATCCATCAGTTGTTTGAAGGAATCCCAAGGGTTGACACGAACAAGGATGATATAATCGTATGGGGTGCCAATGGAGCAGAACATGATAAGCGCTTGAGACAGGTTCGCGCGTCAATCTGAAACTAAACGAGCTTAAGTGCGAGCTAGGAGTCAATCAACTCACCTTTATTGGTGACCTACTCACAGAGAATGGGGCCGGACCCAGCGAAAGTTCAAGCGAAGAATCAACTATGGGTCACTGATGAAATCCTCAGGATGTGTGACAAAAGCTGGTGCATCAACTTACAGACAGGTCAACAAAAAGATCAGGGGGACATGAACAAGGCTAAAGATGACTGGATTGTGAGATTGAGGAAGGCTTCAGTGGAAATAATTCAAAGAAAGCATATCAAGTGGTGGAAGACCTCACAAAACAGAGACACCAAAGGAACGACACTATACAAGACAAAGAAGGGAACAGCCTCATGGAAGAAAGGGAAATTCTCGACAGATGGACGGAATACTGAGCAGAATTATACAACTATGAGGTTCATGGAGATATGATGTTTCAACAACACCAGAATCCACCGATGATGACGACTATCCAGTCCTTGTAGCGAAATGAAACAGCTTTACGTTCACTAAATCCCGGAAGGGCTGCAGGCATTGACAACATTCCTGCTGATCTTCTGCAACTTGGAGGAGATGCGGTGACCGATGTCATCACTTGCATCTGTAACAAGATCTGGCAGACAGGAGAGTGGCCCACACCATGGACTCAGTCACTTATTATCACTCTCCCTACGGAAAGGAATCTACAACACTGCGAGAACTATGGAACCATCAGTCTGATCAGCCATGCAAGCAAATGATGTTAGAAGCACCACCGACCAGATATTCAACCTACGAGTACTGGGAGAAAAATACAGTCAAAATCAACAAGACATCTACCTTGTCTTTATTGTTCATAGGAGAGCGTTCGACAGGGTTCGGCACGGAGCATTATGGGCCACGATGAGGAAGTACAACATCGGCCAGAAGCTTTCTAGGACAATCAAATAGCTATACACCAAGAGCAGAAGTGCAGTACTGCTGCAAGGTATGGTTGGTGACTGGCTCCATACATCTGTCGAAGTCCGTCATGACTGTCTATTATCGCCAACCCTATTTGAAAAATCTTCTTCTTCTCCGCAAAATGTCTGATGCCCTAGAAAACCCTGATGGCACAGCAAGCCTGTATGCCTGTGAGTCATGGACTCTCACAGCTGAGCTGGAAAAGAAGATTCGGGCTGTGGAATTGAGGTGCATCAGAGGAGTCCTTGGCATCTCATACACCGACCACATCGCAAATGAGGAGATATGCAGAACCGTCAAACAACAAGCGAAGGAAATTAAAGCCCAAGGGAAGTGCGGGACATGACTTTGCAGAATATGATTCCATTTGACCAGTATATCAAGAAAATCCAACCCTCAAAATTCATTTCAGTCAAGAAGACGATGGAAATGAGGATATATCTAGTATCGCGCAATATTTGTCAAAGTCACAAGGGGAAGGAAAATGCATGCTCAGTGTATAGTCAATGCGAATTTGACGTTTTCAAAACTCTGTCACACGAAAAATGTGAGCCTGATATGGAAAACAGTTCACACTATTTTTCAGTAATCATTAACTTCGAAGGTAAGAATTCACTTGCACTTTTCACTAATGGAGAGATAACGAATAAGTTATTTTATGTATTCTCAATAAGGACATTCATTTGGTTCCATTCGTGACGTCATCAGATCTAACCTATTAATACAGATAACACAAAGATACAACAAGTTGGGAATCCCAATTTGGGATTTAGGGGTATTGAAATAATTATGTTCTTTTCATCTATGCAAGTTTCGAAGCAATGAATAGACCCTTCACCTGGCCTTTGAGATGGTATGGACATGTGACAAGATTTGATTTGAAGTGATGTGAAAAACGATTCTACAAGGAAATGTACGAGGGAAGAGGTAGCGGGCCAGACCAAGGAAGAGTTGGGCCGACAACATCGAAGAGTGGACCGGCATGAGCTTTGCGACAACTCAGGCTGTTGCCCATGACCGACAGGAGTTGAGTCGGCTGATACGATCACCATTGCAGCGCTCCTATGACCCTGGCTGGTTATGGGACCAGCAAGCAGCAAGCAGTAAAAATCAACTCACGAGATGGCGCCCACCTTCATTTTCCAGAAAATAACATAGTATAGGCATACTCGTTCTCCCAGGTCCTCTCCGGAGCATTTCCTAGAATAATCAGCCCGACCACGAACCCAGTTCTACGGCGATCAGTCATATCGCGAAAAACGTCTCCCAGGAGAGATCCGACTTTTCAGCTCCACCAACGTATTCAAATCTAAACTCGAGACATTTCTTCTCCACAAGTGTTTTCCTTAGTTTTATCATTGTGCTTTTCTCTGTATTGAGGCTTATCCTCTCTCAATTGTAATTATAAATCGTTTCAGTGCACTCCGTTGATCTCACTCTATATAAAATCGAGCTATTATTATCATCATTTTCAGAATCCGTGATAAGAGTTCAAGCATGCACGCCATAAGCCTATATGACACAGTTTCCAACGTGAAGGTAACGAGCAAGATGTATGTTAGGAAAATCTTCTAATACGTGATTCGATGCGGGTACTCATCAGTGCAGGGCCAACAGATGAAACTCGGAAATATACAAATAGTATCAGGGCAGGTGAATGCGAGAGAGTCGCGACGACTTCATTTGCAGAATAAGAGCACAAGCAGACTCGTTATAGCTCTATATAGCAGTAATAGCACGGTTCCCGGCGTGAATGTGACATCATCCTTCTAGCAAACACTGAGAGGTTTGTTAGCGAAATCCTCCATCATCTGATTTGAAACGTACACTCATAAAAGTGGATCCTACGGAGGCCACTCGAAAATAGTACCAGGGCAGGTGAAGGCGAGAATTCCCGATGACTGATATCCAGAGATATCCAGAGAGAAAGGTGCAATCATGTACGCTATATAATAAATGTCACACAAATGTGGGATATATTCTAATGAGTGTTTAACAAATTTGTACAAGGAATTGCTATATATGAAATGTCACACAAGTGTGAAATATATTCTAACGAGTGTTTAACCAATTTGTACAAGAAATTAGGTGGAGATCATTGACAGTGAAAATATATGATTAGTAATAAATAAGGAATTCAGTAGATTCAACATGTGGTCTATTAGAAGAACAGTTTGGGGGAACACAAAGGAAGACACTGTGACACCTGTGGAATAACATGGAACCTCGTCAGCAGAGAAGTATTACCTATAGTTCTGTCTGGAAATACATGTATATGCGAGCAGCACAGATTTAGAAAAACAAGACATTGCATAGGGTCATTAGAGGGTCTGACCTATTAACATGCACGATCAAATGATATACATTGATCGAGATGGAAATCTGGATAAGCAGCAGTCTGTCCAATGATCATTTTAACCCTGGTCATTAATTCGGCTTCCCCATGCCAATGAAACACAGCCTATGCAACGTTCAATAAATTGATAACTGGAATAGGAACTCGGAAGTTACAATTATTATCGATCGAAATTCGAGTCATCAAATCCTGAGCTAATTTCAACACGAAGATGTATTTGTATAGGGAACGCTGCCAGTTACCACAATCCACTAACATCTTCATATATACTACCTATCCGGCAACACCACTAATCTCCCCAACAATTGTTCCCAATATATTCTGTGTGGAATCATGTTAGTGTGAATAAAGCTCGAATGAACAGACCCGCTGTTTCACGGCAATATAAATTCTGTTCAAGGATATCAGATCTTGTGTTCCAACTGTTCATCCGTGATTCAATCTGATTACCACTAGACTACGCTGTCAAGACTATAATTTACTGTATAAAGAACTAGACCGTGGGCGTTGCGTTATTGCAGTAATTCGTCTACATCTACTTGTTGTTCTCTCGCTGTTCGCCTTGCCTATGATTAGCGACGGAAACTTCATGTCGCTGCACATCTTACATGTCGAACAATAATTCGGTGGATTCAAGAGGCAGACCCAGAACATACAAGTCTATCAAACATCACATACTGGCCTATTTCGATCAAAATGTCGCGAAATAAATGAACTACGCATCATATGTGACGCAAGCAATGCCGTATTAGGCCTATATGTTATATACATGTCACATTTATTTTGAAAACAATACAAACAAAGGTACTGAACATGTCGTTCAATTGTGGCACTGTCATCATGATAACTAGGCTACTGTGTAGCTGCATATATATAGGTCGTAGTATATGTGTTTTTGTATTATGATTCTTCGTAAAAACTTTTCTGAAAATAAACAACTGGAGTCTCATGTTGTCGCTCATCATGCCGTACAACCATGTGGTGGATTTGAGTGACGCCACATCTCCATTTCATCAAGTTATGCTACCAAGTCCTGAGTAAGTGGTCATTTCAACGGCCGGACTAAAAACAACTGGATGTCATGACCTGGTTGCTAGGGTAACGACCTGAGTCTGGCTATCCCGGGGTCATTACAGTCTTGGCGATGTTCCATTGTAACTACTGCTTCATGCAGTTATACTACTGCATGCAAATAATATGAGTGGATTCGAATTTTTGTTCAGTTTCAGAGTTTAAAGATTCATTTCACAGTTATCTGTTCCCACAGGACTTCCTTATCCTAGTTGTTGGACAGTTGGATGTGGGGTGAGGATATGGATGGAACGCCGAATGAGTAGGCCCTAGAGAACGTCCCCGAATGGTTAATTTGATCTCTTTGAAGCCTATTTCAAACTATACTTCTCTAAATTAAGTTTAGGTTCATAAAAAATAGTGACCAAAAATGGCGAAGCACGAATGGAACAAAATTCTAATTTTGTAGAAAAGTGACAGACAAAACGTTGTTGCAATGAAATACGTTCGAGTTTTGACATGGAACAAACGAGAGTTCGGCAGTCCCCAACATCTCTCAGTGGATGACATTTTGAAAATTTTGCGACGAACTACACTGAATGACCTGTAACGGAGTTCAGACGCTATTGCGAATGGGACCTTCCAAGATACAGCTATCGACATGACAACAGAAGTTGGTCATCATTCGTCTAGACCTTATGTGAGGCAACTCGAAACATTATTTGGAAGTTATTGAATGTTAGTCTCGCATGATTTCGAGCCCACGACAATCGATTTATGTTAAGAATGGATGGGTGTCTCCTATCACATCATAGTAAGATTGGTCTCTCATGTACAGCCTAGGGGTATCGGGTGTGATTACTTTATAACAACAATCACTGGAGCGAGTAATTTACGCTAATGGCGATGACTATTTAACTGAGAATATGGAACATGCTGAAAGCCAATAAGAGGCGAAACAGTTACGAGAGGAAACTAAACAGGCGATATACTCGCATCGAAACCCACCAGGAGTAGCGACAAAGTGAGTCATAGCCTTGAGATTCAACAATATCAAAAGTGCCACATGACCTCATGCTCACTGGCATAAGGGAAGAGTACAGTAGCACACTAAAATGGGCAATTATATTACATGCCTTCGCTAAGCTCCAGACTTGTTATTAATGAGTGAGGAAACCCGCAGGATATAATTACTTACTGTCTGAAGATTAGGCTGGTCGGAAACGGGCCAACAAACAACCACAAAATGATAACTGGACACAGTGAATGCGTCATTATTTCATAGTGAATGCTATGCCAAAAAGGAGACCGTGTAATCTCCGAGGCAAGTCTGAAGTATAATCAAATTTGCTGCTCCTCGTTACAACCCTGGCTATAACCCACATGCGCTCCAAATGAAGTCTCCGACAACCCAAAATAGCAACAGATTACACAGATCCGGAGTATTGCAATATCAGGAGGACAGGGTAACTTCACGGATCCTGCTGATCAACTTATGTAGGCGTGATCAGACCTGCAACATTCACAATGTGTTTCTCCATAACTAGCCCAACTAGAATAAATACGAGACCTCGCAGGAACGAAAAGTCAGTTGGGAATGGATAATCATAGCGGATGATCAGCATACGAGATGATATCTCACTCCAGGTTCAGCAAGTTAGTCAACCAGGGGACGCGGAAAATCGACAAAAAGGAGAGAACCAGGAACGGAACCCTGGGGAACATCAATGATTCCGTGTGGTTGTGGTGATTTCTCATTGCGAACCCATGCGCACTGTGTACAGTAGTGTTGATATGACTGAAATAACTTTACTAGCAATTCCACCAACTGAAAACTGTCACCAAACCACCGCTACAATTACATTTACAGCTACTATTTCGAGATATAATAGCCTATTGTGTAGCAGGTGCATCGTAGGTGATCATCATTCTGCATTACTAAACCAAACGGATGTCACACCCTGATTGTGTTCTTTACCCACAACCAAACTGTGACTGAATTTGGATCATATATATTGAAAACACTTAGTCAGTATCACAACCTAATACGAGCAAATTTATCGATGTATCGCTCAATGATTCGACTCAGTAAACGCTCGGATCGCATAATATACGATCGATTGTTGTTGTTGTGAGACGTTATCAAAATGCGGAAACGTGATCCGGCCCCAAGGTCTATACATAAATGATTCTATCAGAAATCCTGTTTTCTGAGGGATGCCGTTGAAGTACTTCACGAACACTTCACAAATCCTTGAAAGATACATCATGCGGCTTCTACCTCGGCAAGTGTCGCCTAGTAACAAATTTAAGGACGTCTATTGCATTTTATGAGATGTGGGTTTATAAATAACAACACGGAGGAAATTATTTGATGAACTTCCGTATATAGCACGTTCGTGTTAATATCATATGACGAGGTGATTGTCTGTTGTTCTCCCATGAGCAAACGGTCATGAGCCGGGCCATTTGACAATTGCATTACATTTTTGAAATGAAAGACTTATAATATCGACAGTGCTGAAACAATTACCAATTTTGTTCAGTTTTATATTGGCATCAACATGGTATGTATAGCAGTAATTACTAAGTAAAACTAGTACTATAACGCCCGAACAATACATGTGCCATGTGGCAACTTATACTAGTAAACTGGTATTAATATCCTATGGTAGGCGAGGTATTCTTATCGTTTCTTATCGTTTCTTTTATAAATCCTACAATACGGTGATAACACATTACAGTGGATACTGTTTTTATGTTAGTACTATTGGTGGGCACGTTTTACCCAATACCATGTCATCGTGTACGCCGTACACGGGCAATAATAGTCACATAAGTAGGTTATACGATGGTATGTGTGGTTGATATATTCCTTGATAGCGTGGAGACGCAGTCAAAACAGTATATACTCTTAATTCTAAATGAACAGAATGCGTCAGTTTCATCGAATGGAAATGAGCTGGTTCAAATTACAGCATCTCGCATGGTTCGGGCCTGCAACAATGCAATTATGTCTACCTAAGTATGAACAACAAATGAATTGCAGCAGCTTATACCTATATTTCTACAATATTTTCTGAACGCTCTGGGAACATGTTCATCATCAATACTTTTGACAGTATGAGTGTATGAATATTATGTGTATTTGCCAGAATATTGATTGATTTGTAAGATTAAACTCTTATTCATTATAGGCTATCGCATGGAATAAGAAAAAAATATTATCAGAATTTGCAAAATGTTCCACGTTAATTCAATAATTCAAGTTGCGTTGGTAACAATGTCCAAATTGATAAAATAAAAAATCCTCCGATGATAGCAACCACTTTGTTTGCCTTTTTGGTTCCTTCAGCGGCTACGGCGCATTGCTCGCTGCAGTACTAACATGAACTTCTCTTCATCACTGATCAGTTTAGTCTTTTCCACGTATATTTGGGGTTACCATGTCTAAGAACGGCACATTTGTTCGCGTTGAACGACATTTAGCATACCAGCCCGCTGTTCACTGCATCAGTATGTTGATGTTCTCTTGTAGCTGCTTAAGCACAGGTCGATTGCCTCAACATTATAATGATCGGCTCGAAGCTTGAAGCTGCACCCTTGGCTACCTTAGGTTCAGGAAGACTGTTCTCTAACCTTAAAGGAATACTGCAGGCTTGAGTACATTAGGGGTGACCTTGTAGAGAACGGAAAACCTAATATATTGGTCCAAGCCCAGTCTCAATCCGATATTCCTATGTCGTGTTATTGATGTTTGAAGTATCACCACTATCACCAAACAATTGATGGAAAACCTGATTGCGCAATAATTTGTGACGTCACACCTGGACAACATTGACATTTCCTATGTATTGTATTGTTTTTATTGTGCTTGAGAACTCAACATTCCTAGTTTTCCTACTACATTTTTTCTTTTTGAAATAAACTACGTAATATAACAACTCACGACAGCAATTTTCTGGGGGAGCGAATATATTCTTTGTCGGAAGAATAATGTTTTCATTTCGAAGAGAGACAATTTGTTGGGTAGTCCAAGTAAGACAATGCAAGATGGGGTTGCGTCCATCTTGCGCAATGCCCATGGCTCAAACTTTGAAGTTCTCCAACTCCGTATTGGAACGTCGTATGAACATCTGTTTTGGACTGATGTATTTATTTTTGTCTAAGCAACAAGATGAGCCCATGTTTACTTGAGCCTGCAGTAAACCTTTAACACGTCACGCAGCCTATACCATATCTGGTTCAGACGGTAGGTCACTCCTGCACATTATATTAGTTTAGTTTAGTTTAGTAATAGAGGGTCAGGAAGGACAGAGTGGAGTGGATGAACGCCAGCAAAGGCCTAGTAGGATTCGTAAATGCATTTTTCAATGTACAGCCATTCCCCCCACATTATATATTCTGGCGCATACAGTTCAACAATGACGCAAATTATATACGATATACCTGGGGCAATCACCGGCCATGACTGACGATTGCCTTGAATAGTGATGATTCCTTCACTCTACGACCACACACAATTGTTCATGGCACCTGGATATCCTGTACAGGAAACAAAAGAAATTTCTCAAGAAGAAATGTCATAGTCATTATATCAATTAGAAGTTTCACTCATAACAGTAACATATGTGTGTGTCACTCCCAATTCATTATTGTGTAGAACTGGCGTTACAAATGTGTTATGTATCTTGAGGAAGAACACCAAATATCATCTGAACAAAACTGATGTGATACAGGTTTTCCCTCTCCCAATTTCACTCGAGATTGCTGATTTTCTATTGATGTTCTCTATTAATCTCGATATCAACCGTTGCTATGGCGACCAGCGCAAGTTAATATGGGAACAATGGCAAACTGACTATGATATTTCATCAGGTGCTCCTGGACCGATGAGATAATCATTTTCTGTCTGTCTAAATAACACTTTGCAAGCACATATACGAACAGGCCTTTTGGCCACCCCAAAGAGCCGAATGATACCAGGAAAGCCGCTCTGGTATGTAAGGGATTATAACTGGCTAAGGCTATGGTAAGCTAATGTTGTCGTGTCATTAACTATTTCTCTTTGGTGTAGATTGGCGTTTCCTAGCAATAACTCGTGTAACACCTGTTGACATAACTCGTCAATGATTAAAAGATATTGAAAGTTGCGAGTTCATTGCGGATTGTAGGAACGGATCGAACTCTGGTGCCACACTCCTCACACGCCCCTCTTAAATTAGCCAAGCGTGATGAATGTGAGGTGATTGCTTTCGAAAGGTCTAGCCACGGGGCTTAAAGTCACCTCGTGGCCCGCAGCCCAGTTAGCATGCTCAATTTGCTTGCTCAATTTGTCTGAGACGAAGTAATTGTAAGCAACATAGGTGGACCTACCCCAAATGCGTCTATCTAAGTTTTCTTACTGATTTATTATTCTTTTCCAAAGAGACACAACTTCTATGCCGGAATGAAAACAGAATGGGAGAAGTATAAGCCTATACACAACACGAAAATATCATGAGTGATTGAGTGGGCAAACAAGTTGTGGCATTGAAATTGTTTGATGTTTTGGCGGGTGGTTTACTTTCCGGACACGGTTACCGATCTCATACAAGCTGGCACGGGTGCATACCTGGATACAGCACTCTCGTCAGCTGGGAACCATCGCCTGGTCACGGACCAATATATGCGATGCCTATGTAGCGTGACCTCAATGGGCGGATGGATGGGGTTATTACACTTAGACGGTAACATACAAATAACCTTCCCTTCATTATGTACAATCGTGATGAAACACTTTGTCCAAGGGTGCAACGCGAACCTCTGGATTACCAGCTCGACGCTCTAGCCAACTAGGCAACCACGCTGTCCCCACGCTACGTCAATATGCCCTCCCCTAGCTTGTGAATTATAATATCAATGCGATTTTTCAGGCGGAATCGAACAATTATCAAAGTAGGTGGAAGGTAGATTTGTTCTGTCAGCACAATTTTGTGTGGAGGTCAGTAGCTTATGAATCAATTGTAATTATTCAGAATTCCCCTTCGGGACACGTTAGTAGAGAACACTCTCTTGTTACATAGCTTAGGAAGTGAGGGGCTGACAAGTCACTAACAAACAGGGGTAACATCAGTAGAGCACCAGATATCATAAATGTCAGCGTTATTGGTGTAAAAAAGTGTAGATTGTTGCGGGTTGGTGAGGTCGGAGGTCCCCGGCTTAAATGTCAGTATAAACATTATGTAGACTAAGCCACAAGTCAGCTATCTCCTCCCTCTTGTTGGAGAGATGCTGGTTGATCAATCGCGTCAGATATTGGCTGAACCCATAACGCAATTGCCCCCTAGCTGGGAATTGAATCAATAATAGGCAAGCTGAACATTATTGAATAACTGCAGAGGGCGATTGATCAAACGTCACAAACTCTAAGATCCCCGGTCTCTCTTCAGATATTTCATATGTTAATAATTACCCTATGGTGCAATCCAGTGACACGTGACAATCAACTACGTCTGAGGTCCAAATTACTATAAAAGTGACTTCAGACTACGAATTTAGCAAAATAATACGCTTTTGACAAAAGTGACAAAATATATATGTTGCGAGGAAATGACTCTGGCTACTCCATGTGTTATACGATATACGATATCATAGATCTCAGTTTCTCCTTACAATCACTACAGTGGAATATGGCGGCTGCCTTATGGAATATCACGTATCGCTGGCTCCTCCACAAACGTGCATCAGTCAGAGAGTGTCCTAGCTTGCTATACTCAAAATAAACTCAACTATTATAGTATATTGACCTGAAACTGGAAAGTATTGATCCCGTGAAAATGCTGAATAATTAAGTTCAGGTTAGCTAGCTAGCTTTAACTGTCGTTCTTCTGCAAGCTATTGGCTCATCCAAGTCGAACACTACGCGCATGGGTCTTGGCATGAATAACATTTATCTTGACGCTATTCATCAAATAGACGTATTCAGAATCACTACACGTATCAAACAAATATTTGATACTTGGCCCGAATGAAATGCGTTATAGTTCACAAAACTTCTTGACATTTAGCGAGACATCCACGCCGCATGCATATATTATCGACACCCATAGGTTGATAATTGGACTCTGTCGACATTATCATTCAGCAGTGAACCCCATTGAACGAAGGCTTGAAATAACACAAGAAGCAATCCTCCCACGGAATGAGGCAGTTGAACGAATCGAAGGAGGCGCAATTCGATTGACATGATCATGGTAAACAGAATCTTCAGGATGGAAAAGAACAAATGAGCTTTTAGATCACTTAGATTTAGTCACTTTTTTCTTTTCTGTAAATGGTGTTCCGTTGAGCTATCGTACTTCACACACTAGCACACTGTTCATAGTCTATAGTTCCAAAAATTGGGAACGAATTTTTCGAAGACAATAAAGGATAGTTTCCATATGCAGATATGTAAATAGATTTGTGCTAATATAGTTATTACCGTACATGAGAAAACTGAACATTTTTCAGGTCAATAATGTCACCAGTGGTAACACGGTCATACATACCATTGTATGGCAGTATGGAGCTGCTGAAAAAAACGGCCCACTGCTACTGTGTACGCATCAGCTATTTAAACCTAATTTATGCTTACTTTCATACTTAGAGTATTAATCCAGCTTTTTTAACATTGGCCAAGTTGTCATGTCACTTCATTCTATTCCCAAGGGATTTCTCATAGGTACAACCACAGTAATATGACACGTTAATTCACAGATGGGCATAGTGAGGCAATCGAGATGGAGTACTTCGCCCGAGATATATAACGTGGAATCACGATTACTGGCTTACTCATATTAACAACAATATGTATTTACAAATGCTGACAAGCTTCGTCTTTAAGAGGTGATGTTGAAGGTTCCCTTAAGAAACGTGCTAAAAAACAAATTCGAAACCACCACTGAAAATAACACGAACTGTATGATATTGTATTGAATAAATTACATTAGGTAAACGCCTTCACCAATTAGGCCACCACGCTCACAGTATCGAGTGTTTCGGATATTTCAATTAAGACTACCCCTAATATAGTATCATGGCTAAACAGTGCATGCCTATTTCACTTTGACAAGACTTACCGAATCGTGACCTTTAAAGTCTCATCTGAAGTGAAAAGTGACAGAAGCGTTTACTTGGTATTCTGTGGAGAATAGATCCATAAATGAAACAGTCAATGCAAAACATTTTGCTTTGAAAGGTTAGGCTGGCCCCTCTGAATGTCAAAGTATGCGACATACCGCCGACTAATTGGATTTTCGACATGGATAAGGGTTGACTGCGCGTTTCTAATAAAGGTACTTCACACGAAGTGTTGCAAACACATATCGGAGGTCATTTGATAAAGGTTTATGAAATCACATTATGCATGTGAATAATCTATTCAGGCTGGGTTCTGGAATAGCCCTGTATCATTGTATCCTGATGTAAGAAAGGTGACAAGGCGAGAACTGTTTAACTGCCGAAAAACTATGTGCGATGAAGTAAAGATAAGTAGTTGTAGTGATGTTTCCAGGAACAATATCTATCTACCTCGTACCTACCACCCTCCAACACGAAATAGCAAATCGAGTATTCAACGTATACAGAAACACTGCATTGAGCCCCGTCGATGTCGGAAGTGGGAATGAGGTTATGAAGGAGGTTATGTAATGGAATTATATCGGATTATTCATGAGCAACTGATTTTTATTTAGAGGTGGGTATGGCATTCAGGTAGTTGCGATCGAACTTGTCAGAGTATCTCATCAGTAAGATGGAAGGATGAGGATTTCAGCAGGCGCTTCCCACGTAAACCGAATCACGCTGGAAGATAATACTCGTGGTACTGAATTCCTTACTTCAATCTGTCGATTGCTGGTATAAACTACGACATACGATTTCACCACAAGGCCTCATTAGTAGAACATAATTTATAGTGACCTCCTGAATATTTTACGCCACCCAAGTACCGAGACATCATCATTTCATTAAGTATGAGAAAACCCGTGCTATGCATCTATGCTAGAAAATGAGTTAATCTCTCTTCCTTGAGCTCTATATATATTACATTATATGGGCTGATGCATTCCAGGGTTAGAGCCGTGCCCCGATTGTCGAGGGGAGCATAATTGTGGCAAACATGAAGGCAATTTTTGGTCGAATATCATCCATTGAATATCATTCTTGTATCCCTAATTCTAATAACGGAGATCGCGAAACAACTCAAGTGTGGGAACGTTGATGTACGCTAGTAATCAATGCCAACCTCAGAAATGCGGAGAAGAATATTAATTTACTTCACTTCAACCCACCAGAATGACAATAACCTGATCAGTCGTCTTTGCGGCAGTGTGCTCTGAGTGATGGTTCAACTACCTCCGCCTTCCACTCACTACGGGTGAATTACTTGTGATCGAACGACAGACCCGCCTGCAATGTATATCGTATAAGAGTAGCAGACGTTTGATTACGGCGCTCGAGTAATCGGTAATGTAATGTGTTGGTGGAATCTCAATCAAGTTGCAACCTTAAGTCTGGTTAAATTCTAAAATTATATTTCTACGTTCTTATAAACACATATATTGACGATATGGTAAGAAATTGTCTGGAGTAAATGACAAATGAAACTAGGGCGAAATCAGACAGGTAGGCCTATTCATTTGGAAATAATAGCTAGCTAGCTAGTGAGCAACATGCAAAGGCAGTAAGCAATATGTTCAACTCTCTGAAAACAAGGTGCTGGCAAAAATCAAACAGCGTGACTTCTGATTAAATCAAACTTCACCTACACATTTCCGATCATCGAACGAATCGATGCGACTATTGACTTGCAGCACACATCGACTGCCGTCATTAACGAAATGCCAAATTACCCTGGAATAAGTGAATTTGTTAACGAAACTTTAGGTGCGAGACGGAATGTTACGCCCTTAGTGTGTTCGAGAAAGAACGCATGAGCGAATATTCTGTGTTTATCTGCAAACAATGAAAATTGGGACTGCTCGTCGTGTGAATCAATTGCATCTAATGAATAAATCTCATAAGACTGAACCCCGATCATGAAAACATAAAAAACCCGAGATTCAGTAAATCCTTGCCACTTCAGGTTTATGCAGAGCTGTTATTACCTTAGTGTCCAACTGTTGTTAATTAACTGACCTGTGACCCATGTTCAAACGAGTAGTGACTACTGACACAATTGTTATGTAGTGGTGTTATGTGCCGGTCCCCTGGTCGAAATCGAAGTTTGATGGAAAAACTTTAAGGAAGATACAGGCTTATGTGTAGGCTTATGTAGGCTTATGTGTCACTATATTACTTATAGCAACCTACGTATGGGACAGTTCACTGTCACTGATCCACATGCCAGCATGATCGAGACGACTAAGTTATCAGGATCAGTATCCTCACTGAAATGAGAAGCCACCATACCACACAATTGATACCTAACTCAAGAAGCCTCTAACTTGGTACAAACCGAGCGCAGTCAACATTCACTTTTTGTTGAATCGTATACATTCAGCAAATTTGACCTCTAATGACATTCACGTTTGCTTGGAACAATACCTACCCAAAACGCTTCGTTTCCAAGTTTGACAATATAAATTTGGAAAATAACATAAATGTGACAACTGCTGAGCTTGTAATGATCACCACCTAGGTCGGTAACATATATCAGTGTCGTTCGGAAGAACAACATCCGTGCGGTGGCGTCCATCATCCGAGATTCCACTGGGGCTAACATTCATATCAACCAAACGCGATTGAGAGTCATGAGTTTGCACCTACTTTCTGACGTTGTTGGCACGCCCAACCCTGAGATAGGCCTATGGGTATCTAGCCACTACCCGTGGACGTTTTGTTACTGGGTATTTCAAGCTGACTTATCCCATTGGGGATGGTGTACAAACTCCAAGTTTTATGTACAAATGATGTTCGATACAGTAAAGCTATGCTGTGTGATGCTATTATGCAACTCGAGGCGAAACGAACTCGTAGCAGATCAACTAGATGTGTGACAAGCTGCCCGCAAGTCAAACTATCGTTGAAGTAGTGATAGTGGACTATGTGGAGCGCCACCCTCGTTTGCATTTGCTCGATCCACTATCAGATCACCGGAAAGTTGGATCGAAATAGCCCACACTTCACTTTCCACGTTTACTGTTTTTTCATATATGTACGCATTATCCTATCACCTTCAGATGTATTGTCTAAATGCATTATAAATGCATCTGCGATGTAAATCAATGATTCCCTGTTAAACGAATAGCACACGAAAGCGTTTGATTGCCTTTTTTCTACTTTTTTATTTCGAACACACTGATTTCCTCGCTAGTCGACGTTTTTATGGTTCTATGCAATTGCGTACAATATTATAAACTCAATAGCCTCACTTTTGCATCACTACGGGTTTGAAGTGACATAATTATCCACAATATTTTCGCTAACGAAGCTATAACGCGAGCGTTATCTGCTAATTTGTTAAATGCTCGCTTATCAGCGTCTGCACTCTCTTAAACAAATTAACGCCGATAAAACACTTCAGAAATAGATAATTCATCACCAATTCGGCAATTCAGTCGCGCAACTTGCAACAGATGGTACAGCATTATAAAGGAAACGTACTTTCGCCGAGTGAACAAAGTACACTGCGTCAGCAATGTAGTATCTGCATACAGTTAGTATATGGTACATTAGTAGAGTGCATGTACTTCCATGGATGCTCCATCAGTTCATCCCGACGACGGTGTAGTACTAACCTACTGTCAGTATGTGGTACAGTAGTAAGGTATATGTATTCCTACATACTAGACTTTTAGTCATAGGCCAAAAATCCTATCAGTTCTTGAGTTGTGTAGTACACCCATGAAAGGCAACACAATTATGTTGTTAAAATGTTCCGTATAGCCCTCTGATATGAAAACCACTTTGTTTCATTAAAATAGCCTGCACGTTTTGCCTCACCAAACCAAAATGGCGGACGATTTGCCATACATGACTACACTTAATGGAAAAGTTTTTTATTGAAAATTCTGCTGCTCCCCAGTGTAGCTGGCTTATTCTACCGGACGGAAGTACTATAGAAGTACAATAGGAGAACATTTCTGCAAAATTTCACACCAATATATTTGTCACAAAGGGACTCAACTAGTTTTCTTCCGCGTTGTTACCGGAGATGGCGCTATTCCACAATACAACTCATGCACGTATAAACATCCAAAGAGTTCTCTTCAGGCTGTTAGGAGTTACGGTTGAAGTATCACCATTGAATGTGGGTAATGTGTGTCCTTTCTCCATATAATCACCACATCGTGGAGCCTGTGCTGAACTCGCCGATTTCAGACAAAGTAGGCTAGCCTATCGGCATATTAGACGGAATGCTAGTTTAGTACATAGGGGAGTTTCAACAGTTTGTATTACAAACATGAAATGATATTTTCTCACTGTAGAATACATGAAATAAGAGATGAGGTGGATATAAACACTACTAAGATGTGATGAGTGTCTCAAGGATGAGACTCCAACTATCAATTTGTAACCTGGAAATCGAGCTTATAATTACCTATTGGGAAGATCCTGCAAATACTACGAAAAAATAATAGCAACCACTTACAGGCATGAAATGCGGGCTGTGGACATTTTTTTCAAATTAGCTGCGGACAGTTCAGTCCTCAAAAATTCGGTCGCTCGACCTTGGTATGCGATTTTACATTAGTATACAGTACTAGCCAAGAAAGGATGAGTTGACTTGGTTGTCAGCTTCCACACAGATGAACTGGAGTAACACTGCTGGTTCCTGTCGTATAATATAATATTCACAAATTTTAAAATAAGAACAAAACAACAACAATATTGCTGTTAGGCCGGAATATTGTAACAACAAGAGATTCAAATTAGAATACTACGGGTTCCGGGAGCCACTGAAGATTCCCTGGTTGTGTTTTGATCGTGGCACCTGTAATAACTCGCCTCCTCTCTTTGACTAAAGCTCAGATGATATTGAACCGGGCGTATAAGCAATCTCAATCTGCTCCTCGGACCATCATTTCACGATCATATCTATCAGGAATCAGTGAACCCCGGAGGAACCCGTGAAGTCTAACCACGGCAACAAGTGTAGCTAATCGGCAACTAACCCAAACACCCCCCCCCCCCGTATCCACTGGGTAGACCTAGACGCCTAGACTACCTACCCACTCATGAACTGGGAGTACAGCAACCTCTGGATAAACCCCCAGTGGCTAGTGGAGCAACCGGAACTGACGCATTCCAATCGTCACTGAGACCAATTGACCACTCTTCCGCAATATTCATGATGACGCCATTCCTTTTGGTCATGATCTTCACCCAGCCCTTCCCACTCCGGGAGACGTTTTCAGGTGCGACACTGAGATATGGTTCCTACTAGAGCTCTTTACAGTCATTTTCCGGGTTATCCCCGATCATGAGTGCCTCGTGAACACAGCATGGAGCATATTCTTTATCTATACTCCCCTGACGCACCGGAACGTCATGTCATCGTGCACCCTCTGGGGGCATTCTTGATAGTTGCAGCAAAATGCGGCTTAAACCGCAGCGCAGTGAAACCTTACTAGCCATGTGTTGATTCAATTCTGCATACTATTGATCGTATCAGGCTTCAGTGGCTACGCGGAACCCCAAGTTCCCTTCAACGAATGAATACAGAAACAAATATATGGATAATAATTTGTCACACGGCACATGTTGGCCAACCCGTCTCCTGTAAACTCCTCTTTGTAGCAGAGGCTGCCCTCTTCTCATGTTTCCACTAATTAAATTACGGGACACTGATGATGCATGTAGGTTTCCCTCGATTCTTTCATAATGGAAAAACATAACAATTGCATGAGATAGCTATCTTATGCCGTTGACAATAATTTAGACAATAATGTTTTTTACAGTAAATTTGAAACATTCCCAAAACAAGATTGCGAAAGCTTTCATTTCATATTGGCTGATTGAGGTCTTTCAGCCACCCGTGGACCTCCATCAGCCCGGCCGTCAACCACAGAGCTGAAAAAGAGTGAGTCTGTGAGCAACTACCATTCAACCTGGCCTCGTCTAGGCCCATCTGTAACTTGGTCGATTCACTCACAAAGAATTATCACGACTGGTGATGAAACGGTAATGACAGGGCTAATGAACGCATTTGACTTTCTTCTGAATGCCCATGAATGAATTAATGCGCTCCTTATCCTTCTGAATTATCTTCCATAAGATTCGCATCCGGGTGTCAGCATATTTCTCGCGAAACTGGTCCCACTAATATACCAATAGGGGACTAGCTGAATCTACGTGAAATCAAGTCATAATTACATGGATCCTGCCTATTTCTTTGACGTAAGTTTTCTAGATTCACTTTCCATTCTATACAGATTATTACAATTCGCGTTTTTTTCAAACAAAACTCGTAAGCACTGCTGCTCAAATACTTACGATATTGCCAGGGAATTACTTGGTGAGCTTGTCTCACATGAAATTCTGCTGATCAGCTGTTGTTGTTGTTGTTCTGTCGTGACACGTAACCGCGTCGACGTCCGTGATTGGTCATCCCTTGCGGAAGCTCTACCTGGAACAAGAATTGAATGATATATTTTAACGAATAAATCTTATTTAATTACTGGAAATGATGCAGCTTTCGTCAGTGCAACAAGACGGTTCATGCTAGTTATATTTGTAGAAGTCAGATACGAATGGTTTTGAGTTGCCCTTAGATACGGAGTACACAACTGCAAGAAAAGGGGCTTCATATTGCATTACGAATGCTTCATTGAATAAACTGAATGCTTCAATGCATTATACTCTAAACTGAAGGAGGGTCCACACGACACCCTGTAGTATACCGGCATACATACTATATTTCGGTAAAGTGCATCAGTGCATATAGACTCTCAAGGATGCTTCATAGCAACAGAGCCTGAACAGACCAAGACCTTCTGCCCGGATGGTGAAGGTATAGTACATGCGACTACACATAGACGTGAATTTCATACAACCTGCATGGAACAGATCCCACCCCATGTTTATTGGGCTACCATAATTTCCTCGTTCGGAAACATGAATTGTAAGAACAACTATTGAGTAGAAGCGGTATATTTTGGCATTGCGGTCGAAGCTCAACAACACAACAACTGGTGGAATAGTCGTTCCACAAACTTAATTATCATGTCACAACATGCCTGTTGCACGTCAAGATACGCGACACTATTCAAATGTCTACCTTTTAGGTCGCCTCTTGCCTGAGATGGCATGCTGCATGCACATTGGGCGACAAAAAAAGTCCCCTGTCCCCCTCAACCATATAACACTACTGGACTGTCATTCCGAACACCCTAGCACCTCTACTCAACAGTATTGCTGAATATTCCGGTTAATGCGATGGTGCGTGAACAGTAGCCTCTATTTTAATGCATTGACAACAAGTGTGCCGGATAGCGAGTTAGGTGTTTCCTTTTACTGCAATGCGGGGGCTGATTGCCATTATGTGGGCAGTTGCCGGGTTGACTTGGTTATTTCCAATGGATTCTTCGCGTGTTTCAGACAAGATTCCACGATTTGGTCAACTTAACTGAAGGGACATCACCGATAAACAAAGACGATGCAGTAATACGTTTTCAGTCTAGCGCCAAAGAAAATGTGACTTGGAAAACATTTACAATATGTTCATAAATTAACGTATGGACTAACGTCAAAAACTGGCGATTACCATACGCGTCCTGGAATAATAAAAAATTGAAAGGACGGAATATCAGAAGAACGATAGATAATTCCTAGTGAAAAGTCTGTTACCGAAGGTTATCCCCTCACAGTATACCGTTACCAGTTGTCTGAATTACTGTGCCTCCTCAAATTACATTCGATGAACAATGTGTGGGTATATGTTTCCAACTACCTGTACCTGCTTTTGCTTGTATGCCTGTATAACTTGTATACTGCCTGTTACGATTACAACACGTTGTAGAGTGTATAATCCATTTCTGGCAGTGGATGCTCTGCATGTTACCAGTTCTTCATCACTGTGTCGTTTAATGTCGGTTCGTAAATAGCGTAACTACCAAATGTATTTTTCTGGTTATCCTATAGTTGGCATATGAAACACCTCAACATTAGAATAAAAAGACACCATTTAGGGGGGTTAGGGCATTTCTCATTTTGGAACAATTGTTGTTCGAACGAAACGTGGGTATTCTGATCGTGTTTTTATATCATTCTCCGACCCATTACCATGAATATTATTCAAAGAGCACGGTCGTGTACACGGCGGAGAAGAAACGATTCTACTCATTCCATGGCGGGAAATAGTACGTTTCCATATTATAGGACCTACACCTTCTTGTCTTGTGACGTGTTTGGAAGCCAGCGGTGGAGTCAGCCATTCTCAAAGATTACTGCTTTGATGCCTGTTTCGTATATAAATGATTGTATTACAGTGTATCCTCTGCTTCTAAATGTACTGCTAGTTTCACTACTTCAAGGCTAGCGGGCTGCGTCGACCTTGTATTGGCGTTGATGCGTAAATTAACTGCCTATATATAGCCTGTTGCAGCAACATAATATACTTTGTTGAACTGTTACAATGTTGTTACAGGTTTCTTTTCCATGTTATGTTGTTACTTTTTTCCCTCTGGACAACCATGGACTGAGAAGGTATAATAGTAACTACTGCTAGTTTTCATGAACCCAATTGACTGCGATCCAACTGATTGTGGCAGTATCGTGTTTTTATATCATTCTCCGACCCATTACCATGAATATTATTCAAAGAGCACGGTCGTGTAAACGGCGGAGAAGAAACGATTCTACTCATTCCATGGCGGGAAATACTCTTCCATATTATAGGACATACACCTTCTATACTAGTAAGTTTATTCCCGTATTTCTAAACTGAACTTTCATCCTTTGCTCTACTTTCTGAACCGACCACTCGTCCTATATATGGTACAGTACTACCATGCAACAATATATAATATACCACATATATTGAACGTCATACAAACAGTTTATGCAGCGATCAGCAGTTATTCACAACAGCTCATTATTATCCATATTCAGCTGATTTTTTTAGCTGCTTACATCCCGCAAATTTATTGATTTCTATCACTCCTGGAAAGAGTCGCCATTTGTTTATCGATTACCCACATGAGATGAAAACAATGTACTAGATTAACTGATAGAACCTAATCCTCGGCGTGGCACCTTGTCGGTCTTTTGATCATCATTTCAACTGTTCTCTAGATCTGTGTGTGTGAATCATGTATTGCCGCGTTCGTCGGTTCAGCGATCTGTGTAGCAATGTGGGGAATCCAATTAGGCACGAAATTACCGAATGAATCGTCCGCGATGTGGTACTCAATTTGTTGTTTGTCCCGCGCAAATGCTCAGATATAGCCTACGCATGCGCCGAGGAGACTCTTCAGAGCAGGGAGAATGCGGACGTGAATTGAAATTTCGCTTCAACTGCGCGAATCGTAGGCAAGGTATTCGCGTGCATTCGTGATTAATTCCTCGTCTCGGTTTGGGTGTTATATGTTGCCGCGCGATCGCACATTCCAGAGTGCCTTGCTACCGTCTGACTGTTCTTGGTTAATATTGGAATTACGGCATCATCTTAGCAACTCTTGACGGACAGCCTATATTTGATTGTTTGCCTGAATCGCCAGAACCAAATCGATTTGGAGAGAAATGGCTTGCTCAGAGCTGAAAAAATCTTTTATTTCCAAGTTTAAGGACATAGAACGTCTGACGGCGGACGACTTTCTGCGTGTCTGGGAACACTATGATGCTGACGGTGAGTTATGATTATTTCCACGTAAGCTAACAACGCATTCTATCAATAGGCCTTCCAAATATATTTTTTTAGATGTTAAATGACAGATGCATGAGTAGCTAATTATTTGCCTCGGTCTATAATTGAGCTGTCGCTCAAATACCCTTTTTTATCTCATAGTTTTTTTTCTTGCTCGTAACAGTATGCCCTACATACTACAAAGCCCTGAGATGATATAATGTTGTATTAAGCTCGTCAACACTTGGACGCGATGTAAGTTTTCCATACATGTGACGAGTAGTCTAACCGTATGAAAAATCATGATATTCATCCTTGTTCTTCTTCAATAGATTGAAGTAAGACTGATCTTAGTAACAGTAATTGGAACTTCATTCAGCCTATAGCAATGTAATGAAGACATTGATATACCAGTATACCGTGGTAATGTGTTTCACTGTTCGCAGAAAATTATGGAAGAAAATACTTGCATCAATTAGGGAAACAAAATAGCTATCGTTGATGGTTATGTGAATTCAGAGAAATCACAATATATAAGCTAAACCGAGAACCGAGAACCGATGTATTGATGTCTACTAGGTCTGCCAGAGTTGAATGCTCTGTTTTTGCGATGTAACACATACGTATACGTATTATAACAATTCATGGGTTAGTATATTTTTGTAATCGGTCAAACGAAAACTTGTTTTAACATTAGCAGAAGAGTGGTCGAGCAGTATCAGTGACGCTTGACAATGCAATGAGTTCGGTTCATTCCGGGTTCGATTCCCACATACACCATCGGGAGTTTTCCTCTCCACGGGTGGCTGTACTCACAGTAACGACTGGCGGGGTTTTAGTGTCCGGGCTTTGATGTGGCGCAGTGGACTTGGTAATTATGGAGGGTGGTTGTCGGTTAGTTGTCTCGTCGGTAGACTGGCTTCTGGCACCTGTAGCAATCAAATCAAATTAGTCAGTGTTTGGAATTGATGCTGAAAATACATTAAACCGGTGCTATTCAACAATGTTCATAATTTGCGTTTCACCTGATCTATAGCTCCGAGATAGGCCTACGTTATGTTCAAATTGACTCACATGTAAACACAATCATCAGGCCTACACATCAGACAATGTGATAATGTGATTCGTGGAGGAAGTGTACCAACGCGTTGTCGTGTGAAAAGTGTAATAGTTTTATTTGTCAGTATGTGGACTATTCTAGAGCCATCGTTCTTCCTTCCGATGAATTGTTGTTTTATTACTCTATAGATTGGATGCTGCAAGAGTACAGTAATGTGAGAGTTCAAATATTGACAAGATGCTGATGTTGTGAATATCGCTCGATAAATATGGATATTTCTTCACGGACCAAATCCATATCACTGTATGCGGCCATGGACCTTCAAACTGAAGCATGAATACCCAATTCATTCGATATAAGTAAATATTCAGCTCGGCTGCTGGCTAATTAGGAGAGGTAAAGCTAATTTCGTCTATACATGTTCTTCGAGGTCGCGTTGCAGGGAATCGATAATGAATCTATATAAATTGACAGTAACAAACTGCTGTAGACTAGAAAAGTGTCGTCAAACATGGAAATAGTATGTGCGATGCATCAGGTAACATTGTGCTGGAATGGCCGGAACCTTAGACCTGCTGGCGTAAAATCGCTTGAACCATGTTTGGCTATCCAAATTTTCGAAACCAAAGATTTTAATGATATTACCTATCACACATTGTATAGGCCTACATTTACAAACGAGAATAAGTAGAAATGCTGTGAGTGTGGTACGGCCCACAATACTTTCACTCACCTGAGCATATATGTAAACTGCCGAATAGCCTACTTACTTGGTGGCGTTAAAATATTTACTCTATGATTTCATTTCCTGCGGTTCAGGCTTATTTAATTCTCACCTCGCGCGAATTTCCATTTGTCAATAATTCACGGGGAGGTGCATCAAATTGGGTCAGAGACCGAGTGGACATAGAAGACATCACTTACAAATTTATTGGAATATTTAGTCGATCAGCTGCGGTATATGCCGGAAATGGGATGAGCTCGTGTTCGACACTCTTGTCCAATCATCTGACAACGCGGGTTTTTCACAAGCACTGTGAAATGCTCGTGGTCAGTTGTATACATATTTATGAAGAGAAAGATGATGTATAACCAATATCGATCAATCTTTGAGGGATAATAGAAAAGTCATTACGTGTGTTGAAAACCAGTCACATGATATTTGTTTCATCTACCATTGTATTTCTTTTCTAACTAATGATCCTGCAGTTTATGACCCGAGAATAAAGGCCAGGTCACACTACAACGATATCGTATAGTGAAACGATCCGATTTTTTCGATTTTTGGCTTAGGAAGGCCAGTCTCTTTTCATTATGGCGGATATACACAGCGACAATGATAAAGGATCTCATTCGCTATGTATGTAACCAATCCGATGTGGAATCGCCCATTCCCAACTCGAGATATTCACCCAGCTTATATTCATCGGAGAGCTATCCGATTTATCGTCCGATTTGTATCGTTTCTATATATGACGTCACATTAGAATGGAGCTGGCTAAAGGCCTTCAGGCCAAGGAAAGGTATTCAGGTTTTGTATCAGCCTATATGAACCTCATTACCGCATTCCTTGGTAGTCGGGCTAAAAAAATAAAATAATGGTGTAGCAATCCGATAAAAAATCGTTATAATGTTACCGGGCCTTGAACCTGATCACAGTCATGATCCATTCATAATCCGCGAATTCGGTTCAAGCATTTGCATTGATTGTCTGTATTGATTATCCGTGTCCTCTCGACAAAACAATGTGTTTTGTATTAACAGGATTCTATTACGGATATCCTACGTAGTAATGATAATAATAATGATAATTATAATAACGAATATGTACATTTATAAAGCGCCAGTTCCCGTCGCGAGGACGCTCATGGCGCAGTGTGAGTGACGACAAAGCATCACAACAAATAACAATTTGAACACATGCTAAACTAACACGTCTTGTGGCGTGTGTGGAAGCCAGCGGTGGAGTCTGCCATTCTCAATGATTACTGCTTAATGCTTGTTTCGTTTATAATTGATTGTATTACATGTTGTATCCTCTGCTTCTAAAGTTATTGCTAGTTTCACTGCTTTGAGGCTAGCGAGCTGCGTCGACCTCGTATAGGCGTGGATGCGTGAATTAGCTGCCTATATATAGCCTGCTTCAGAGCATAATATACTTTGTTGAACTGTTACACTGTTGTTACATGTTTTTTCCATGTTATGTTTTCACTTTTGTCCCTGCGGACAACCATGGGATACAAAGGTATTGTATAAGAGTAACTACTGCTGATTTTCATTAACCCATTGAATGCAATCCGGCATGAAATGTCGATTTGTAGAAGTATTAAAATATCAGCAGAAGTTTGTGAACCGAAGATATCGGATTAACAGAAATCTATTATAGGTAACACTCGGTCTTTAGAGTTTTGGGAATAGATACAAAAGAGTCTGAAAGGTAACCTATTGCTCACACCAGTTTTCACTGCAAATGCTAAACCCAAGTGACTGACAATATTCGTTCCCTTGAAGAGTGTAAGGAGACTCGGCCCTGTGTTTCATCGTGGACAATAAGGCATACTTTAAGGTATGCTATAGAATTCCACACTGAACCCTTACACAGTTCCTCTTAGAATGTACGCCCGGTATAAACTCACTAAAAGCTCTCGTCGACGCAAATAGTCGAATCAATATAACAGGATGAGGCCAGTTTTATTTGATATCACAAAATACATGCGATGGGTTAAAGCGACAATTTGAACGCGATTGATTTTGTTGCAAGTGTGTAGAAAATCTACTACGGTTGTCCATATCCCGTGATCTTCACAGACCCACATCACAAAGATTCTCAGGTTTACGGACAATTGCAGGCACGAAGTATGCAGAAGCCTATATTACTGACATGTACGACAGCATCCATCAGTCAACATCCAACGGTTTTATGAAGATTCCTCACTTCACGGGGTTGAATTATTGCGGCATGTAGACTGTGCAATATTGAAGGCATCGCATGGTGGAACGCTGCTAACTTCCTCCGTTTTTCCCTCTTCAAAACTAAACGAAAAACGCTTTGTTAATAGAGTTCGCTGTGTTGTGCTGATGCAGGTATGGACACATTTGTGCGGCGGTGTTTATGCATACCCTCTTATACACAGCAGTGAACCGAAGGATTTGTATCTAGTGTAAATAGTAACTTATCGACATAAATAATAACCAGAATGTATCACAATTTGTTGGTGAGCGTTGCTGCTGAACGATACAATCTTGGATGAATTGTGATACACGATATCCTGCAAGAGAAGCTGATGCCGGGGATTGGGGTGGTTGGAGAGGTGAGGGTTTGTCTCTGTTTATTTAGTCATTGTAACATGATTTGATGAGCCTCGCCTATTTCCAAGGAATGATTTCAAGCAGTGTTTCCACTCGTTCCGAAATTTCCGAATTCCAGGAAATCTGTGTGCTCTTCGGAAATATTCGAGGAATGTGTAAAGATAAAGATAAATCAGGAAATATGAGAATTTGAAGAAATTCTGACCTTCACAAAATATGTTTCCAACCGAGCGGAAATGAAACTGTCGAATATTGATATGTCTATGTGGATGGTAGGGTATTGTACACCACGTGATGACCTGCTTGAAATGTTGGGATGCATTCCAGGAAATATAATTTTAGGTTGTTGAAGCACTGATTTCAAGGTTACCTTCTGCTACTTTATCATTCATGCATATACGTATGTTGTATCACTGAATTTGTTGGATAAATGAATAAACAGACCGAACATGTCAACAGGAATAAGCACAGTCGGTAAATATTTATGTTACCTTCGTTTAACTGTCACAGTGGTTGATTAAGGCAGGATGCGATGAACCTCTCAAATGTTCAGGTTTCATATTACGGAACGCGAAAAATTTGATCAAAGTTACATTCGTACAAGGTTACGTTTGTAGCGAGTAGTTCTTGGCATAATTTTCTATTTGAGTAATCATTGTATAATTATAGACAGACTGACTGAGATATAAGATATTATCATTTGTATTGACCATAACATAAACTGGAGTTCTCTCCATCTCGATGACACATACATAAAACAAGTTGTGATAAGAAGTGATATGTTTTATGACAGAAATAACATCATTATGAAATGCACATAGGAGGGAATATTTTCACTAAGTTGCATGTTATATCTGAAATAAAACCATGTTTGTTCGGCGGGTAATCTATTTTCGTTATACCAGATGAGTAGCCGGACAGTGACCAGTTCAACATTAGACGTGACATTCTCACTCTATCATTGTCAGCACTCGAAGACACTCTCGTGTTTGTGTGACATTTAACCTAATCACATTGATACGCTGCCTCACTTCAATTATTTCCCGACCTGACGAACTATCCCATCACAACCCCAGCTGAGAGGAGGAGGTGACAAAAGCTTTCACGTCCTTGCCTACGAAATTAGGGCCATAAAAGCAGAGCTGAATGCTTATCATTTCGGCTTATCTTTTCATGTTGGGCCTCTGCGAGTATCAGGGAGACTCACAGCCTCCTTATTGGATTCTCTCTAAATAAAAAAGGTTGATGGGAGCGTGTGAATATTTTATACATTCAGTGGGCATAATACATTATCCTATTTTCATCTCTAGAAGTACCCCAGGACTGCTCAGTGGTTAATATAATTCTTTGGTACATCACATCAATTCAGAAAACTCGTCAGCATGGCCCAGTGTGTGGCCATAAACTATTCCACCCCCGTCAAACTAGCTCACTATAGACATGTCTTAGCCCTCTGCGGCGCCAGCTAAGAAAAGGAATAACCGAAATCGCTTCCCTGCAGAATTGAGGACAATGCCCCCCAAAATCCACTGGTTCATTTAGAACATTCTGCACTGAGGCCCCTTTGGACGGGAATGTCAAAAGTTAACGCGACTAAATTTCCACAGGTATCAGAGATTTGTTCGGAAACATGTTTCATTCAGCAATCTACCGGGAAATAAGGAATACGTTTATTATGTTGCAGTAATATTTTGTTTAGCATTGTGTATATACTCGTTTATTCTTGGTGAAGAATTGTGTGGGCTAATTCTAACAGTCATCAGTATACATTGCATGTAATAGGGTGCTTTGGTTTCGGGTTGTTTATGTCCTTGTCCTTGTTGTCTATATCCTTCCTAACATTTTCATTTTTCCAAGCTAAATCGAAGACACATTCCAACTTAAATAGTTGTTAGCCAAACGCTCTTCCCATACTGTTATTGTTATAGAATGCTGGTGTAGTCGACACGGTTTATTCAAAAGACGAGTTTGTCGTGATTCAGCATCTGTTTGTATTCTCTCCTTTCCTGAGAATACACGTCATCCTATGAAAAAATATTCTCACCTCACAATATTGGAAAAAGAAGAACGGAATATGATATGACTCCTGTCGTCCATTCTGCAGGCTAGCCAATTCATCTGATATAGGGAATGCGTGTTCAGAAGGCAAATTGCACCTGAATTTGAACTCTTTGGAGAGGATGGAAGTATTTTTCACACACGTTTTAACTATTTGAACAATTAATTCGAGACAATGTGGAAGTGGCAACTTCTATTCAATATGACCAGATGATCTAGGTATCAATTAGGGTGATAGTTATTTATTAATGGATCACGTCACCAGGCGGGTGTTAGCGCCAGTTAATGTAGGAACATGGACATTTATATAAATAGGAATCAGTTCAAGATACGGTAAAAATAGTTTTCATATAGTATCGGCGCTGCTTTTCTTCACGTGGCCTTGAGGCATTTCAAAATTACTGACGTAGTTGGCGGGTAAGATAGGGGCCTAAGGAAGTGACATACATGTGTCATTGTATCGAGACTTAGCATGTTACTACAAACATCTTTTGAGTCTAGGTTTTCCCGTACGTATCACACATTATTGTAACTTAATATCGCTGTGTCTTCAAATATGATGTTAAATCTGAATATCGAATTATATTTGTCGTAGATTTATGATGGAAGGATTGTGAATTATGTGCCTGTTCAACTTTACCCTATAGTACGGCAGGAAAGTACATTCTTCCCTCAAAGGGATCCTAATTTCTCCGGGCTGTCTGGATTTTGAGTGAGCTTGTATGCTCCGCAGGGTAAACGTTGTGAAGCGTTTTTTTGCGGAAGGGAAAACGCTACACCTTAATTATGATGACTTCCTCATTCCGTTTGTGAGATGGATAATTCATATTACAATAGCCCTCCACCACGTACGTATATCGTAAACGTGAAACTGTGCGTATGTCGGAAGGCATTGAACGAATATTTTAACAACGACCACTGGTTAGTCAATTGCACATAGTATATAGTATTTACATTCGAATTACACTGAAAATTATCGAAGGTATCATTTTTCTTTATTGTGATGAAAATGCTTTCAGAGCTTTTTCAAAATGTTCTACAATATCATGAGTCATTCCGGTGTTCAATGGCAACAATATGGGATCCCTCCGTAATTTTGGTCGAGGGTTTGATTCTAAAACATAGACAGTGGATATTTTGCTTGGTTTGGGCGCAAATGATTCTCTCGATGACATAACTATGCCCGTCCAAAAAATGCAAGCGATTTATATCGACTGAATCGTACTTTGCATGAATCACATGTTTGATAAATACAGCTAACCAATTCCATCTATGTGCTCCTCTGTTATAGCCAGCAGCATCGTTCATGTATATGTCTGAGTAGACTGAATTCATTAACTGAAGAGATCTGAATTATTTCGTCAGAAATAATTATCATAATTGGAAAAATACCGTGAGAACTAATGAGATTTTCACGGTATGCAATGTGGCTAGCCATCAATCACAGCTTGAAGCATACATGGTGATGAAGCCATACCCAGGCTACCTCCCGCGGTACTACCTCATACTCCTACCATGATTATGTACGCTCGACATCTTTGTACGCTCCGGGCTTTACGGGATATGTCAACCGCATATGTATGCCCCAACCTACTTATCCGAGACTGTATAATACCCTGGATGCATACAACCTGCTGTTGTGTTCTGTAATACTTGCAGACCATTAATGAGAGCATCATGTGATAATACCGTAGTAACTACCGTTTAGGTACGAGTGTGTTTCACTCTGACAACCCTATACAGTGTGTGTACAATTGCGTACTCTAGGTATTTTGAAGGAAGCAGGTTCTGAAGAAAACCCAGGAACAAGCTAAAATGACTCGCCTATTAATATGTAATTTTCTGTTCTCGACTTCGTGTGTGACCAATAATAGTCTAATAAGCGAGTAAACGATCCTCAGATGATGATAACAGTTACGTTCTAAAGCGTGAATAAATACTAACGCCAGAGAGAGAGAGAAGGACCAGTACCACGAATAGGAATAAGATGCCTCTGATCGAATGTAAACCTCTACTCTACTTTCTTGAGTGATCTCTCAGAGCATTGTTACCTGTGATTTTCCAAGACACTTGCCTATAAATGCCCGGATGATTTGGAGCCAGCTAGGTCGACTTGATGCACGTCTTATTCCTCGTATTCTCTAGGAGCACCATATTATTGATATTGTCTAATGTGGGCGATCTACTACTACTACTACTACTTCCAATCACCCTTCCGTCTGCATGCCTCGTCAGGCTTAGGCAAACTGCTAACCTTCTACACCAAAACCTTCCTATATTGTTACCCAATGGGCCAGTGATAACCTGGTCAATTTCAACTCCGGGAAGACTGAACAACTCCTCATCTCTAGAAAGCGTGACGAAACTGTTCTCAACATTCCGTTTGAAGGTTCTGACCTGGTATTCTCGGATTCTATAGTTCTACTTGGGACGCGTCTGACTCCTGATCTCAGCTGGAAGTCTCATATAGGAGATATTGCCAAGCAGGCCTCTAAAAAAATTGGGTTCCTTTCCCGCTCTCGGAACTACTTTGAACCTATCCATTTGTTGCGGCTCTATAAAGCACAGATTCGCCACCAGCTGGAATACTGTTTCCATGTAGTTTGGGGAGGAGCCCCTCCGACAGTTACTGAAATCCTTGATAAGATTCAGTCCAAAGCTATCAGACTGGTTGGAGATGACTCCTTGACTCCTTCTCTGCGAAGTCTCGCGCACTACTACTACTACTACTACTACTACTACTACTACTACTACTACTACTACTACTACTACTACTACTACTACTACTA
>JAUOBX010639941.1:0-12115 GCA_032360705.1 Eupentacta quinquesemita | reverse complement strand
GTTTCTGCTTTTTAGCAACTTTACGGGTGCCTTTATAGTATCGCTTTCTTTCACCACATTCAGCCTTCCCATGTGGACCTGGGTTACAATGCCTCCCCACTCTGTTTGTGTACCATCCATTTCTAGCTTCAGGGGAACCTCTGGAGTTGACAAGAATGTGTACAGATTAGTGTGAATGCCAACACACATAAAATGTGAAAATCCTGGTAGTAGTATGATAGTCCCTATGCCTTGTGTAGACCGAACTTAACTGTTACCAGTACATACTCGTGTTATTCGTCCCAGTCATCGGACTCCCTTGGGTGATTGATGATGCAGGTGAACAACCAGGGTTGACCATAATGCAATGCCTATTTTAATATTGATGAGTTTGATACCAAACAAACTTGGCTGTGGTTCACGCCAAATTCAAACTTTCACTAGTCACAATTCCCCGTATTGTATTCTTGACTCTTTCAATTCTCAAGTTTACCTCTGAATGGAGGAAACCGAAAGTTCTTTAGCCAATGATGATAATGACTGCAGTTTGCTCACAGCGTTTGGCGAATCTTCCTGCCTGAATGATCTTGTCGCGTCTTTGGCGAAAAGTGTCCTCCGACATCTTGCTATCGAATACTTCCTGGAGATGCTGTTGCCCTCCAACTAGTTGTCTACTGCTCTTTACAGCTTTGTTGGGTTTCTTACCTGCTCCCATGAGATTTGTTGAGGAAGCAGCAGAACCTCTCGAAAATATCATGTTTTCTCTAATTTCCAGGAAGAGACTCGGCAATAATCACTACGTCCTGTGTGTGTGTGTGTGTGTGTGTGTGTGTATATATATTTTTGTGTCATACTTTCTTGTGAACTTCCCTTGAACCAAGACTGAAGACATATGTAACAACTTTCTTTCATGCATAGTAGCTTGGATATATCTCACAGGTCTTGGTATGGCTAATAAGTTATTTTAAGCTTAAATACTATAAGCTACACAAAAGAGTCATGGCAGATCTCTAGCAAGGGAGACTGCGCCTTGTTCCATTGTCTCATCCCGCTCAATTTTCGAACTTTTACTGTCTCCGCTCTTCTCTGCAATAAGTCTAAAATACACATGAGTTTTTAGCAATGATTTTGTGTTGACGGAGCAACAAAGGCGTTAGAGGTGAAGCAACGATGTAGATTTCCCAACCTGTTTATTTGTGGAGGAGATTACTCATATGAACAAGCAATGATATGAGCAGGCCAAAAAACCTGGCGAACTGTATAATGTCAAATGTTAACAGAATGGCCAAAATTAGACCGGGATTGTCTTCTTAGTCTATATGATTTGTGATTATCTCCAGGCAGGTAGACTGGGATGGTTTAGTCATTTGAAGAATGGATGCCAGATTAGGATGGCTGCTTGGCATTGGAGATGTGGTATTGCGTGCTGCAGCCTTGTAGCTAACAGTATCGACTGTGCATCGAGTTGCCACCTCTTGCCCATGGATGCATGGTCTCATGATGTTGAACCATTTAAAGTGCTGAAGGATGCAGTGTTCCCTGCTGGTCAGTGTTTTTGAATGGGTAGCGATTTGCTCTGCTCAATTGTAAAGTACCACATCATGATTTTTGCACTGGATAAGGTTCCTTTTTGCCTGAATGGTGAATCCCTGTTTTATGAAATATTGTTTAGAACTGACTAGACAAGACCCAACCTAAGTAATATAATTTTATAGTAGAAGTTTCACCCATGTCAATATTCATTCACTGATGTTTCGCATGGGTGACCATTGCTGCTAATGATATTTTCTGAATATAGTATTATGTTACAGTTTTTGCTTGCAATGTTGTTGGATAGAATGAAATAGAGCTCATTATATCTCTGAACATTATATCTCTGGACCTCTATCAATTGCCAAAGTTCGGTTTATTTTATACATTGAAGTTTTGACCAGTCCTTGAATCTCCCCAACTAATTTATATATAATAGTTTTATACCAAGATGATTGAAATGTTAATTTAACCTTGGAAAATAACTAATGTAAAGAAATAATACAGTATGATCCTCAATATTATCAAACCATTATTTATGAATGTATGTTTCTCATGTTCAATACAATGTCTTCATGAAATTTATTGTGAATATATCAACCAGTATCACATACCAAATGCCTCATTTTGTTTTTACATGTGTTCAAACTTTCTGGGTTCTCTAGTCAGTTGAAATGAACAATAGTGATGAGTTTCACAAATAGGAAGGGCGAAAAGTGGATGCACGAATGTAACATGTTGGACAGACACTGTTACAAACATACCAATGGTACCATGCACACATGTGTGGCTATTCATCTGTCCACAATTGAACTAAGTGATAGGTGCTGAAGAAAGAATCAAATGTTCAAGGTCATCTGGTGGACCATTTCGTGAAAATCTGTCAAATGCTCCTTTTCCTCTAGAGTTTGGATCTGATGATCACTAAACTTAGTCATTGTTTTTGGTAATCAGTGATATAGGGAGGGGGTTTGGGATCCTAGGTCATCTGGTGTGCCATTCTGTGAAAATATGTGAAATGCCCCTCCTAGATTTTGAATCTGATGCTACATACATACTGGGTGTTCAGGGATTTAAGGTCCAACGTCATTTGGCGGACCATTCAAGCTATCCTGTGAAGTATGACCCTCAGTGAATCTGATTCTTCCCTTTTGGGGAACATAGATGGACCCACATCCATATTTTGGTGAAATCTGACAGATAAGGTGAATTCTCAAGTATGTCGATCTGTATATACTGAATAACCTGACCATAGTAGTGTTCAATCCATACTTCATACATAAACTAGACAACTGGCGGTTATACCGCCAACGTGTATATCCCCACTTTCTTGTGATATACAGTAGTCGATGCCGCTTATTCGAGGCCCTGGCACCTCCTTCGATGTTAAGGTGAGAGTTGACTTTTCACATAAATTGTGAAAATGACAGTGAAATTACATTCATGTCGTTTAAAACCAGCTGTAGTCCACATCTAGCTAGTTTTGTTCAAGACAATGTTTGGAAAATTAATGAATTCTTGCTAATTCGACCTCTTATGACCTTGAAATGATCGTAATGTTGTTTGGAACAAACTGTAGACCACATCCACCAACTTACGCAAATTTGATCTCCAGTGACCTTGAAATTACCACCATTTTTTCTGTGTCCAACTGTAGTCCCCATTCACCAAGTTATGTGTCAATCGGACAAATTTGATATTTTTGCATATAACCAGTGAAATAGAGGGCAGCAATAATGCCCACTTTCGAACCCATCCAAGATTTCTCTGGGGTAGACATGTGTGCCAAGTTTCAAATTAATCAGACATAGCGTTGGAGAGTTATTGCCTTAACACGGAAATCTTCCAGCGACGAAGCCAAAACCATAATATATCCGAAGTCGGGAGATAATTAACCAGCTAGAACAACAGTGATAGCCTATTCTCTCAGACAAGACAAGTAAATAGAAGAGAAATGATTCCATACAAGAAGGCTGTATTCCCCCATAAGTCATTTATTGCCTTTAAAAATATACAGTCAGGGAAACAAGTTTATACAGTTTACACTGTTACATAATTTAGTCTAAGTTGATGAGTTAGTGAAAACATGAGGTATAGCTAGTGTGCAATGATTACATGATTTTCCGAAGGAATTGTGTGGCAATATTCCTCTTCCAACACCAAAATCAATCCACAGCAAATACAATTATTGTTTAGCCACCACCTTTTCGCAACATGACTTTAATTTGATCAGCAAACTAGGGTTGGCAGACCTTTGAGACATGAAAAATATGGGGTTTAATGTTCTCAATGTTGACCAGGGGAAAAATATGGGGGTTAAATGTTCTCACTGATCCTCACAAAGGAGCCGGGCTCCATTTGGCGCCCATGAACACCTAATTGGTGCCCGAAAAAGAGTTTCTAGTGTATAATGGCAAGAAATGATTGATAAACAATGTTAAACATTGGGTTGATTCCCTGCCAAGCTCGACGAGCTCATCTGGTGCACTATTGAGTAGGGTGCTCCATCTCCACCGTGCATCCCCTCCCACCCAGGACCTGATGGGGTGATGGTCCAGCGGAAGCCAGAACATTATTATTCCTTTCTTTTATTATAGCAGTGATATCCACCACTCTTGGATATTGTTCATAGGAAGATTCCTCAAACTATTTTGTGCGCCAGAGATTGGGCACCACTACATTAGCCTCTCTCATTTTGAGTGATCAATGCTTTCACATTGAAAAGTATGTTATGCGGAAGCTTTATTCTGTGGCGAGGAATTGGAAGCCTAGTAGATAGATACATGTCGCCACATGGGTATGCAGTGATCCTAGAAGAGTGATTGTTCCAAGAAATGGAAGATAAAACACCCGTTTCTATCACTTCTGAGGAACATAGGCACACACAACTTGGAAGCTCCAATAGGCAGGGTTATCCAGCAAAAGATGTAGAGGCTCACTGCCAAATATAAATAGCTGAAAAGCTATATTCAAGCTGCAAGAGAGACAGTATAGCTCCTGGGTTATGATCAATGAAGAGCCAAGCTCAGCAAGACTGGTGAGGCTGTTGGACAACCGAGTCTCTCGATAATCTCACAGGACCCACATGTGAGAGGGGTACCCTGTGAGGTGGCGTGTGAAAGATGTGCACCACTATTAGGAAGTGCACCAACCAAACATTTGGCAACCTATGACCATTCATTCTGATGATAATGGAACTATTGCGAGAAAAAAAGGAGAAAACAAATCTGGACGTTATTTTAAGCCTGTTAGTAGGGGTCCCTTCATAGAACAACTGAAGCCTCGTTTATCCAAAAGCACCATGTGAAATATATATACTGTTCATGACAGGAGGAGCATGCAGTAATGATGTAATGCCTCATTTGAGTCATCATGCAAAATATCACTGATGACCAACAAAAACGCACTCACAGTCTAAGAGGACATTGAGTGCGTTTTTGTTGGTCATCAGTCTAAGAGGACATCCTGCATTTGGAGCAGATTTTTCCAAAACTCCTCTCGGGAAAATTGCTCATTATTTCAGCATGAAAACATTAGAAATGTTTTCCCCATGCTTGAGGAAACACCAAATTTGGAAATTGGATATTTATGTCATCAGTTAGGACAGTTTGAAGATACCCGTAGCACTGAATCCATGGGGATAACTTTCAAACAATTTTCAAACTTTTCAATGATAGTTACAATCGCTAGTTGTCATTCCATTCATTCCATCTGGGGTGGTCAGGCCTTTGCAACTCTTGCCATTTTCCTACTGTTTTGATTACTTCCGTTTTCCTAACAAATGTTCTCCCTTTTCTGGGGGGCTCATTCATGCCATTCTCACGTCATGCATCTGCTCCTAACTTCCGAAGTCTTATGTATACGAACCATTTCTATGTCTTGTTTCACTTTATATAGTATCTTGCTTGTACAGTTAATGTTTTATGTTTATTTAAATGCGAGCAGTGAATTTCCCTCTTGGGATGAAAAAGTTTAACTTTCTTATTTAACACACACCGCACTCACACCAAAACAGTGTAAGTCTATTTGCGATCCAAAGGAACTGGCAAGGGCCTAACTTGCTTTGTGGGTGGACATTGCACACTCTGCTACATAAACTTTCACACAAACAGCTATATCCCCCTGAACTGCCTTTATCAAGCTGGCAATGGGTTCATACACCCAGCTGAGAGAGAGAGAGAGGGAGAACTTGAGAACTGGTCCCAAGGATGGCTTTAGTCTTTCATAGGCTCGAATTTGCTGACAGGGTAGTGTTCCTTGTATTCTTCTACATGCCTCTTCATCTCCTCCATCTGTCTCTCGAGGTTTCTGGAAGGAGAGTCGTAGACGTCCGTCATCATCTCGCTAGGGCTTGGCTTCTTCAGAGTCTCAGCTTTGGCAAATTCTTGCATCACCTTAGGATAAGAAATGAGAAGAGGTTGTACCACAAGATGCTATCTCATCATGGAGACAAACTTTGAAAAAATAATATCTGGTGCCTATATAGCACTTTACTACTGCTGCGTCAAAGTGTTTTACAGATATCACCCCAATCACAGGGAACCAGGCACACTCTCCGACAATCCCAGAGAATAAGTTGTAGCTGCTTAGAGCACCTTGTTTGTTTGTTTTGTTTATTTGTGTTCCATGCTCGATCAAAGCGAATGAAGAATACAAACAAATGAGTATATACTTGAACATGTCAACAGAACAGTAGGAAGAACAATGGAACCACAGGAGCAACACCCATCAGGCCAAAAGAATGGCCCATTTTCAATGGGGTCTACGGAAAAAACATTGCAGTCTAATGGACGAACATGAATACAGGGATCGACCTCACAACCTTTTGATCACGAGTCTGGAGCTCCACTGACTGAGCTAATCCGGTCTCCAAAATATGTGAGTTGGCACACCACTGCTTATTTTACGATCCGTGTCCTATTAAGCAGACTTGCTGAGTCAAGTTTCCATGCCGTGTTCATGTTATCAGTAAATGAGAGGGGATATGACAGATATAACAACATTATTTAAAAGGATGTGATGGGATGGCTGAATACCAATCCTAACACCACTACCCCACCTAATGTTGTTTATTATTCATGTATGTGTGAAGTTGTGAACATGATGAATGTGCCAGATATGACGATATTGCAATGCCCTGTTGAAACTAGGAAACGCCTCTTTGAGTGATCTAGGAGGCCTTCTTCTTTTTATGGTTCAGGGCAATCAATCTGGGGCTTGGCTTCGATTATTCTCTCCTCAATTTGAATTTGAGCCATCAGATTCCTGAAGTCATTGGAGACACATCAAGTTACCCTGGCCTGAATGTGGAAGAGCCACTGCGATATAAGGTACATCAAGTTACTCTGGCCCGATCGTAGATGAGCCACGGGGATATAAAGGCACATCGAGTTACCCTGGCCTGATTGTGGATGAGCCATGCCATATTGAGGCTTATTAGGTTACCCTGGTCTGATTGGGGATGAGCCTTTGCGATATAAGGCTTATCAAGTTACCATGGCCTAATTTTGGTGGATCCCCTATGATATTGAGGCTCATTAGGAATAGGTTACCTGACCTGATAGTGGATGAGCCCCCGAGATATAAGGCTTATCAAGTCACCCTGGCCTAATTATGGATGAGCGCCTGCCATATTGAGGCTCAATAAGTTATCCTGGCCTAATTGTGGTGGATCCACTGCGATATTAAGGCTCATTGAGTTATCCATGCCTGATTGTGGATGAGCCCCTGTGATATTGAGGCTCTTTGAGTAACCCTGGCCTGATTGTGGATGAGCCCCTGCGATATAAGGCTTATCAAGTTACCCTGGCTAAATTGTAGGTGAGCGCCTGTGATATTGAGGCTCATTAGGTTACCCTGGCCTAATTGTGGTGCATCCCCTGTGATATTAGGCTTATCAATTTACCCTGGTCTAATTGTGGTGGATCCCCTGCGATAATACGGCTCATTGAGTTATGCAGGCCTGATTGCAGATGAGCCACTGCGATTATAAGGCTCATCAAGTTACCCTGCCTGGCCTGATTGTGGATGAGCCCCTGCGATATAAGGCTCATTAAGTTACCCAAGCTTGATTGGGGATGAGCCACTGCGATATAAGGATCATCAAGTCACCATAGCCTAATTGTGGTGCATCCCCTGTGATATTGGGCTTATCACGTTACCCTGGCCTAATTGTTGTGGATCCCCTGTGATAATACGGCTCATTGAGTTATCCAGGCCTGATTGTGGATGAGCCACTGCAATTATAAGGCTCATCAAGTTACCCTGGCCTGATTGTGGTGGATCCCCAGCGATATTGAGGCTCATCAAGTTACCCAGCTGGCCTCATTGTGGATGAGCCTGCAATAACTTTTCTTCTCCTTTCAACCATTGCTCAATTGTTCTAACAACAGGCTTAAATCGGCGCATATGTTCGGGCATTGTCCCAAACTTCACTCTCCTTCCTTCCCTGTACAGAAAGAACAGAACCACCAAAACCACTTCTCACATTTCTTTCATGCCTACCCTAGCACCCCCACTCATGCGCTTATAATAGACAAGGAGCAGTTTTAGAATCGTTATCACCACTCACGTTTCTCCTGCATTCCTGCTTCCATTGTTTCTCCTGGTCTTCATCCCAGTAGTTCTTATGGGTCATGTACCTCCTGAGACGTCCTATCGGGTGATCCTCCTTGTCCCAATATTTGACCTCGTCCACGGACCTGTATGCAGAGGAATCATCACTGGTGCTGTGGTGACCCACCCTGGAATCATAGAAGATAACTGAAGGTAATGCTGAGTGGAAAAAATAATAGCATCCTGAACAGGAGGAGAGCTAACCCCAGCATAGCCTGTTGTAACAAGCCTTTGATTTTGTTCGCCTCGTTTCAGCTCCATTGACTAATATGCACAGTTCTGACGTGCTCGGCCAACCATGGATGTAATACACGATGAGGGCTTTGCCTAAACAAACGCCTGTAGGACTTTGTTTCGGTTGCTTACGATCTGAAATTTCACACTCTCCGAAGCAGGACCTATGATTGGATGGCATAGTACTAAGTTGGCAATCTTGCAGAATAGGTCCATGGTGTATCCATGCCGATGCCCAATTCTCGGTTGATATCTAGTTTACCTGATTACTAATTAGCCGAATCACAATTTTTGGGGATTTGTCGATCGAAAGTCAACAGACGATATGTTAGTATCATCGGACCATGGTATATATAAATTAAAGAGGAATAGCTCCCTCTACTTTTGGAAATTGCTTCATATCGTCTGCCTTTGCAGGCTAGCCCCAACAGGTAAGGAACAAGCCTATCATCCAAATTCATTGACATTGACAAGTTACGAAATGTCCTTGAAAAGCATTTCATGAAGACATTTTGTAGCAGGCATTATTGATGATTTCCTGAGTCCAGTCTTTCCTCTTTTTCATTGCCCAATTATAGATCCCACAGAGCGCAGTATGGGTATGGAGGTACATTAGGTAACTGTAGGTGAAGTCTTGTATGCCTTGCATGATCACAGGCCACATTTGTTTGGGTAGTGGGGGCTCCTTAGGCATAGCGGAGGCATCCCACCTAGGAGAACGACAACTGTGATTCCATACCACTGTTCAGAGTGGATGAGGCTCATTACCCTTGGTTGGCAGCACATCTAGTGTTCGTTGTCACAATGGAGCATCCAGTGCCGATTCTGTGAAACACTCAGGTTAATGGTAGGAAGAGCATCCAGCCCTGAAACTACCGCTCCCTAAAATCATTATCTGAGACCCACAAGTATGGTTGCTGTTGGAGTGAGGTGAATCCAGCCACCCCTGTGTATGGGGATGGAACCAGATTGGAACAAGACAAGAGAACAGTAGTACTGACATAAGCCTCAGAGGCCACGAATCGCAAAAACGTTATGTTCTTCAAGGAATGTCCTCTCTTGATTATTATGAATATATTATACAGTTTGCCTTGAGAGAGGAAGATGCCATAAGTCATAACATTGAGTGAGATGCCCAGAGTGTGTGACAGGGTGAGGGCCGTTGCTTTCAGAATGAGATGAACACAGCCAATCTTGTGTACGGGCATGAAACCAGATTGAAACTAGACGTGGAGACAGCACTACTGACCTGTGTCTCATAGGCAATATTCTTTACATTAGAGAAAAGGATTTGGGGAGCGCTCAATTGCAGAAGCTCTGTACATCTCACCTGTATGTCATTGCTTCAATTAGGACTGGTCTCTGCTCCTCAACCGCTATCCTCCTGGCTTCTTTGACAACGTTATACACAGCAAACACGTCGTTACCGTCCACCCGTATCGTTGTCATGCCGTAAGCGGGACCTCTGATTGCTGTGGCAGAATGATAGCATGCAACTTACTAATATGACAAGGACTAGGTAGGAATCAACCTACTCGTGACAAGAGCTATGAAGGTAGAGCTATTAGAGTCACTATATCACCTTCTCTATGGTCACAAAATTGACCCACAAACAGTTAATAATGATGACTAGACAACCGCCGGTGGGTGAACCGCCAACATGTAATATCCCCACATTTGAGCAATCAGTGAGAGCCTGATTATGCAAATTTGACATTTGGCGACTTTAAAATGACCTTCATGAGTTTCTTTCAAATCAAACAAAGTTAGGGAAACCGCGAAATTACGCAAATTTGACCTCCGATGACCTTGAAATGACTGTTATGTTTTTTGGGACTCAATTTTTTGTGAATCGGGCAAACTTGATATTTTCGCATAGAACAGGCAAAATAGAGGGCAGCAGTCATGCAGCAACGGCTACTTTCGAACCCATCCAAGATTCCTATTTGTCGAACATGTGTACCAAATTTGGAATCAATCGGACGAAGTGTTAGAGAGTTATTGCGCTAATGCCAAAATCTTCCAGCGGACGCTGCGGTTACGGCGAAGGTAAACCCATAATATCCCCGAAGTGGGGATATAATAATGATATTGCTATATTCAATAAGTGATATTCAACCCAGTGTTGCTGAGGTACATCGCATAAACTTACAATAATAACAACATAACAACTTGAACATGAACTTCAATAATAGCAACATAACAACTTTAACATGAATTTACGATATTAACAACTTGAACATGAACTTACGATAATAACAACTTGAACATGAACTTACAATAATGACAGCATCACAACTTGAACATGAACTTACAATAAGGACAACTTGAACATGAACTTACAATAAGGACAACTTGAACATGAACTTACAATAATAACAACTTGCCTGTACAAAGGTGCTAAAAATAATTCAAACACTCATCAACTCATTATAGTCCTGTTCTACCTCCAAATGGTGGTTGTCTCGTGCATGTCAGTGAGAAACGACAGCGACAATAGCGTGAAATTGTATTTGTTCACAGGATTCACGGCCGACAGACTAAAATTGATGTGTTTGATTGTAGATGCCTCACGAATCAAGTTGGGAAGTACCTTCTCTGATTCAGTAAGAGAATATATTGAGCATTGTTGAACAGGAGTGAGAGTGAAACCTGACATACTAGATTCTTCTCTAGTACTACCAACATTGCTCTGGAATTCAATGTTATAGGATGTGATCTGATGTACCTCAATGTGGATAACTAACAGCTTAGTTCTAATCTGTTGATATTTTTAACCATTCAAGAGACACTATTTGCATAGTTGCAGTTACTCAACACAAAGTTTTCTGAACATGATGACGATCACGTAGAAATATGTACATACCAATTCCATCGCCTCTATATTGGTCTTTAGTGGGAGTCGATATAGCATACCCATTGTTTCGGCTGTAAAAAGAGGGGAAATCTGTTACTGAGGCAGGAATTCTCGCAAGGTAGGGATCTGCTCATGGTATTCCTTAGCATAATTACAAATCTAGATACATAAATATGTGGTTATTATTATCACAGGTATGGGCTAAATCAAGCATGATTATGTGATTATATATTAAGTTCCACACTCCATGCCAAATCTGAAAACTGTTCGTAGCAGGATTGCTAAAAAGTTTGAGCCAACTCCAGACAATTTTCCCCCAAAATTAATTCATCATCATGGCATAACATTTCGCAAGTGGCATATGCCTGCTAATTACTACTGCTTAGGTAACAGCAGATCAAATTGATGATGATGAAATTAGTTCATTTATCATGTACACAGGAATTACACATTTGTGACGGGTGATCAGGGATAAAATTTATCCAAGAAAATATTCCTGGTGTATGGAATCCCATGGACCAGGTATAATGAACAATTGAAGGAGACCTAATTTTTATTGAAGTATGAACTCATCACACAACAGGAAAGATTACAATGACTATGCTTACCAGATGACCACTGTGTATTGGAAGTAGAAGGATTACTCAGCAAGTGAGCATAAACAAGAGCACTGACTCGCGTAGTCATCAAAGTTCCATTCAGGACAAACAAGCGTTATTGTCCGCAAAGTGGTCAATCAATACGCAGGGAGCAGCGGTGAAATACATCTGCTCTATTAGCGGTACGAAGCTAAACTGAAGCTGGTTTGCCCGAACATCTCATGTGATGCCAAGAGGCGGTGTAATGAGTAAAGTAGAAATAACGCATTCATGGTAGTGAATTATCCTTTGGTCCCTAGGT
>JAUOBX010639831.1:0-15000 GCA_032360705.1 Eupentacta quinquesemita | reverse complement strand
GAGGGTTTGGATTTGTCCCCTTTCTTAGGGACTGGGCAGACATGGACATGTTTCCACACAGAAGGGTAGCATCCCATGGAATAACAGAGACGGTAAAGCTTGCTAAGAATGGGCGCAAGTTCAGGAGCACACTTCAGCAGGACAATAGGAGGAATGCCATTAGGACCAGATGCCTCAATAATGTCCAAACCATTGTGTGTTTGGCGGACCGTACGAGTGGTGAGAGCAACGTCCGAAATCGTTTCTCTAAAGCTGGCAAAAGATGTGGGTGGTTGAGCGCTAGTATTCATAGTGGAATTAGAGGAGAAAAGCTCAGCAAAAGTGTTAGCTGGCCGAAGAGCCATCAGGTTTAACCAGTGGAGGGAATTTAGAGGAGCAGACATTCTGGGACACAGATTTGGCCAGCGACCAGAATGTACGACTACCAGAGGGGCAGGAAGATAGTTTGTTAGCCATTCTTGAAATGAAAGAGAGATGGTGTTAATATGAGTGAGATTGTATATGCCGATTTGTTTTACGCAAAACACGGGCCCGTCGTGAATGTTGTATCATACAATCTATAGGATTGAGATTGGGCTGGAATACCACACGATGAGATGAATGCAAGAGCCGGTATCAACAGTTTTTAAATTAAATTATGCCATCTCGCCATCTAGAAGCGTTTCTACTGGGCCGTGTGGCCGGTGTTGTTTCTCCAAATATGTATACTCAACAATATGGATGAGACGGAACAAGAAAATCGCCTCCTACAATATAATTAATGGCAGAGTGTTAAGTGTTATCACTGTTAAATTTGTCTGGTTTCGCTTTCATTTTAAGAGCCTGCGGAGTATGTAAGCACATTGAGTATATAATCAATCCAGTATCCAGTCAATGTATTGGAAGGCATTGGCAGTTGATTAAAAAAAAGGCACCGGAAGAGACTATCGTATTTTGTTGATTTTATTTAGTGCCAACAAGTCATCCATTGACTGTTTTGAACATTATACTAATATCGTACTAATAGCGTACACCATGTGGAGCTCGAAGGCCTGGATCGTGGGTGACAGAGGTTATGACTCCGAGTCTGGATCGGATCCTCGGGCAAGGTCCTTTATCCCGATTGCGCGACGTAAGTACTCAAATTTTACCTCAAATTTTACCTCACTCGTTTACTGAGACTACACTACTTGCAGCGTGAAGCAACCTCAACAGTTGTTAAATGATGAATGTTTCAATATACAACAACTGGAAAATGTACCCGCGCTTCGAGGCATATTATAACATATATAGGGTATCAGGGGCGGGGTGGAGGTTGCACAGTCATCTGGAGTTTCTTACCAGATAATAAAAAATGTATCTGTGTGGCTGACATCTGTCTGCTCCACGCGAAGTTAATTCGCTTCTGCTAGAATTGGATAAAATTCATGTGCATGGTATTTCTCACTATCAATGTATTCATGCATGCTAAATGCATAGCATTACCTCTTTTTAGTGAAGTGAGTATGTTTGCAATTTCGAAGACAAGCTATTGTAAATGATTAACTAGTATGACTCGTGTTCTTCTACTTTCACAACTTGGCATGAAAGCAATTGAATGAACAAACGGTTTGTGAAATTGACACCGGCTCAATTATTACCGTAGGATAATACATCGCTGATTGTAACAGTTATTACAATTATATAAAGAAAATAAGTCAGAGTAGTTTATTGTGGATTTAAATCCTATTTTGTATTAGATCATTTATATTCACCTGAATTATTTGTAGTTGCAGGTACCTAATGTTATCCTCGACGAGTTTCAACGCAATAAATTTGAATCTAATCCGGGCAAAACGGGGCCAAACGTGGGCAAAACGACTACAATCGATCAGTGGGATGACACAACGAGAGGCATACGTATAGTCTTAGCACATTTACTGATATCATAACTATTATGGTTCCACAAATATTGATAGTAATTATCTTGACTGTGTGTTCATTTGAATAGATATGATTTTATTTGATTTTATTGCTACAGGGTCAGGGAACCACTGAAGGTTCATCGAGGTTCCCTGGCCGTGTTGATCGTGGATGAGCACCGGCGATAACTCGCGTTTTTTCGACTAGTATTTAGATATTATCGTTGCAGGGGTGTATAGTAATCAATCCCAACCTGCTCCCAGGACTGTCATTCTACGTTCCCATCCGACAGACGACCAGTGAATCCCAGGATCTGACCAGTTTCTCATATCCCGGAGGGACGGACATTTTTTGTTATTTTATTTTAGTTCAACCACAGTAACTGCGTGCAGCCGGCCGACGACACTAATTGCAACTAATCAGACAACAACCCCCTATAATTACCAGGCCCACTGCGCCACATCAGAGCCCGGAACCCGGAATGAACCAAAGCCTCGATATTGCCAAGCATTACTGCTACTGTTCGACCACTCTTCCGCACTCCTATGGCTGTCATGGCAGCGTGGGTGGACATCACATCCACCCCATATACCACTCCCCGTCCATCCTTCAAAGATCAAAGGATGAGAACACATAATCTCTCTCTCATATAAGAAGGTACATTCAGTCTATTCGAGTTACTTCGTTGAATAAAATTCATTCCAACTATCATTTTCTAATTATCGTACCCCCATGGTGCTGCCTTCGACGACGTTCTACGTCACATGAATCCAACACAGAGACTGTCAACCTACAATGTAAGGAGAAGCATGCTTATGTTATGTTTTTATAATAGTCAGTATTTTGATTTGAATCGACGATAGAATGGAGAGAAATTTCACAGCTACTCATCGGTACCTTTCCCGTGGAAATCGGGTGAACCGTCGTGGAGAAGCATGCCTTCGAAGTTGGTTGTCCGGAAAGGACATCTCGCGAAATGAGTGAAAATGCTATACTGGGCGATGACGTCGACGATTGAAAGACAATTTTGTAAACATTGGACTCCTATGGATTTGCATCCAGGGATCGAGTAGTAAATATCTAAGTCGAACATACATGATGCAACTCGGCACGCCGGATCCAATGAGCCATATCCCGAGTTCATTAAAAAAATGATTGCGTTATGGAGTTATGATCGCTCGGTCATGGTCATATCAAAAATAAAAAACTCCATTTCATCAGGCCTTTAACATAAATAGTGACATATCATAATAATACAACCATAAACCAATGCTGTTTACAGAACTACGAGACGGGAGTAATAAGGTTGGGGTGTTTGCGATGAAGCTACTCAAAGCTTATGGAAGCAAACCCTAGCTCGGACAGAACACATAACACACACCCAGTGAGAAAATTGGCGCTAAATAATGTTAATTATAGCAATACAGCGAAATATTCTTTCCTGAATAATGTTCAACCTATTATAGTGTGGATATCGGCTGTGTACTCCCCGACGCTGGGACATTGTAACTTGAATAAGTCAGTTGTATATGGTCATTAGAATACGCCGATGAAGAGCGGCTTTCAATCGATAGATAATGTCTGCTAACTTGACGATTCTACTAAGAATATTAAAATTACCATCCAACGGAAATGGTATTTTTATTTTCATTAGTGATACCATGTGACGGAGGAGGGATTATATTGGTGCTTTTACTGAAATAGTTCGTTGACATGTCTTCTTTCTAAATTCTTTAAAGCTATACAAAGGTACTTGCCCTCACTGTAAGTATTACTTGTATTAACAGTTATGTCAACCATACGAACATATATGAAATATGTCATCCTGAAACACCTGGATTTACGAGAACAACTTTATCGAAACGTACAATTGTCAATTTTCCATATACAAATAATATATCGTTTTTATATAACGCTTTTCCACGTCATGCTCAAAACGCATGTGTGTTGGTTTATACCATAATATTCACGCGAATTAGTTATTTTTGTGTTCCAGGCCTGAAGACGATAAAACAATGAGCAGGGAAGGGGTCTCTTTCAGTTCCACTGACTCAGGAGGTAAGTATGACTACACTGCATGTGGGTAACAGAAGTGATAATAATGCTACCATTTTAGGCGCCAAGCGGGTATGAAACGTGGGTTGTTAGAATATATGATAGTATAACGCCGGGACTGAGTGAGCCGGATAGGCGCGCTTGTGTGAAACTATTAGGACTAACTATATAACTATACCAGCTGTCACCGCTTGCACTGGATACACTATAGCCGCCGTCACTGCAACGCTGTTACACATGATTACATGTAGCCACCGTCACTGCAACGCTGTTGTTTACTGGATACACTCTAACCGCCGTCACCGCTCTCTGCAACACTGTAGCCGCCGTCACTGGGATGCTGTGGTACTGGATACAATACAGCCTGCTATCACTGCTTGCATCAGATACACTGTATCCGCTGTCGCTGTAACACTGTCGCCACCGTCGATGCAACGATGTAGTACTGAATACATTCAAGCCGCTGTCGCTGTAACACTGTAACCGCCCGTACCGGAACGCTGTATTACTGAATATACTGTATCCGCTGTCGCTGTAGCACTGTATCTGCTGTCACCGGAGCGCTGTAGTACTGAATATACTATATCCGCTGTCGCTGTGACACTGTATCTGCTGTCACCGGAGCGCTGTAGTACTGAGTATACTGTATCCGCTGTCGCTGTAACACTGTATCTGCTGTCACCGGAGCGCTGTAGTACTGAATATACTGTATCCGCTGTCGCTGTAAAACTGTATCTGCTGTCAACGGAGCGCTGTAGTACTGAAAATACTGTAGCTTCTGTCACGGCTCGGACTGGATATACGTACGGCAACCGCCGTCACTGCAACGCTGTAGCACGGAAACACTGTAGCCGCCGTCACTGCAACGCTCTAACACTAGATACACTATAACTCCTAATTGCTCCCGGCGTTGACCTGAGCTTAAATACACAGCTAAGACCTATACTGAAATGTAACTCGAAAAGGTGGAGGGAACTTCCAATGATTAAAAAAAGCGTCATATTTCCCAGCCAATTGAATGTTGAATCGGCGCAATGGCCAATACAAATGTTCAATAGAAGACTAAGTACGAAGCCCCATCAACTAGTTATCTCCCATTCACCAAAGTTTTAACCCGGCCCGACGCCCAGTGTTTTAGTCCCGTCTAAAAAAAGTTTAACTGTGATCGGCCCTATACCTCTAACCCCATTATAGGATCTAGGCTTATTTGACCATGTTGCAGATATGTTTCCATTCAGCAACTGAGAGTCGGCAATTTCTCAACAATTTTGCCTAGTAATTTTGTCGAATAGTTCACAAGACAACTTAAGTTTAGAACAATTTCTAAGGGCAATGTCCCCAGCCACCCCTGAAACTAATGCCTCATCACTGACATATGGAATCAATACTAAATTCTACCTGCTCAATTGCTGTAACGTTGTCCCTGCTCCTTGTATGGTGTAAGGATTCATAATTTCCTCCTGGACAGTCCCGCAGGATTGCCCGGAATAACACGAATGCCCTCCATTGTCGAAGGCCGTGCTGAAATTACGCCGAACATACCCCGATGCACACATAATCAAATTGACCTGATAATGGTGAGGTACTTAATTACCCCGGTTTAAAACAATTTTTGACACTATTTTGGGGTAAGCAGAATTTTCAGAATATTACTAATATTCATCTGGAACCTGCTATGCACTAGAAATGCTCACAGTGTTGGATGATGCAACAGAAAAACGACAAATGGCGAGGTACTATAGGTGAAACGTAATCAGTGTGGATTTCAATGAAGGAGTGATACAATTTCGATCGATATTCAATCCACTTATTCCACTAAGGAAATATTCACTAGAGAGTCACCTCTCTCTCTTTCTCTCCTCTTCTACCAGAGTATTACACAGTGACTGAGAATTTCCGCCAATCCCAGACAAGAATGTTCACAGAGAAGGAAATCAAGTTGATAGTGGGCTTGAAGCAGGGTCAGATTTATAATAGATGGATAGGGACAATCGAGAGCGGACCAGGAACAACAATCTGTTCAGTTGTACTGAGCACGATTAGAGGCAAGTGAAACAAATCGGCATTTTCATACAGCAATTTGTCATTCTGCACATGATGTTCGTGCGTTTCGGTTTTTTGGTGTACCTTTCGATATCTTCTTCAGACCTACCTTAATATCGTAAAATCATTTGAATTGCCTCACGTTTTTTGTATATCATTTGATAATTGATCAAAAGAGTGTTGCAAGCTCATTCCGTTTCCGTATTCCTACGATTATTTCTTGGGTCCAGTGACATCACAGTGTCGACATTGACTTCACACAGTAAATGGTACGAGTGCAAATTATCTTTTCTCATGGATCAGGATAATTGCCTCTATTCACTTCTAAAACCCTAATTTCAATCAAGTTCTTCTTCATCTTGTGGGGTTGAGCTGACATCCTCCTTTTACTACAACTGTCGTCCTAAATACACATTGTAATAATAGAACCTAGGTGTTCCTCCAATCAGCCGGAATACTTCAAACACATGTTTCACACCTCTACTTTTATTTCTATTTACGTCGGGTGTTGTAGCTTTTACTGCAAAATGACTGCAAACATCCACCATCCACCACCACATAAAAGCTGAGAAATAATGAACAGAACATTATTGTTTTAACCTACTCTGAAGACCATTGTCCTTTTCCTGACGGAATTTTAATCAGTATTCTTCCACTGTGACATTGTATTCATTGGTGTCCATGTACAGATGATGCACTCAAAGACACAGGTGTCCATTGGGACCAGTTCGTCAAAAAGATGCTTGATCTACCACCAAATAGCCATGTTGCGGACGTTGTTGGAATTGGAATGCTGAAAGGTAACAATACAAACTATTTTTGAAAAATTGCCCTAATTCATCCATTCTAAAGAGTTTGTGACAATATTTTCAATGAGATCCTTTTCTGATGATCACATTTCATGAACTTTGGATCGTTCTCAAGCGTGAATGGTTTCTCAATTAGCCTATTATGAAACTAACCATACCGCAGTCCCATTTACATCCTCGAATAAACCACTTCAGCATCCGCAGCCGTGTGTCCCACATCCGGACACATAAATAATTTACTCGATAGGCACCAAATGAACAATGACATCTGTCACAACTAATGATCATATGACTACCGAATATTATTCATGTACCGACAATGATATAACTGATTGGCCGATAATTATTCAGCAACCATTCATAATAATATTGGCTGATAATGGAGTAATTTTCTCAACAGATAATGGAATATGCCTCCAACCAATAAGGATAACAATGTTCCTTTCACAGATCACAGATAATGATGCGATAATTGACTGCAAATGAAGTAACCTTATTATTTGGCACTCAATGAAACCATGACAACTGGTCAGCTGGTATCCCGGCCGGCTGGCTTTTCCGGTGCCCCGTCCAACCCAGGCGTTATTGGGAACCTTATGAGGTGACTTGTGAGTGAGGTAATTAGTAGAGTGCGCTCTACATGGGAGCCTTATTGGGATGTCCCCCGGGGGACAAGATGACGTGATACACAGTGTCTGTGCATCAGGGAAGAACAGAAAGAAATGCGCCCATATAATGTGCGATATGGACAAGTCACTAATGATCAGGGGTAATATTTGTAATGCGCTTTGAGACCGCTGTAAAGCAGTGATAAAGCGCTATATAAGAACCGGATATTATTATTATTATTATTGTTATTATTATTAACTGTTGAAAATGATACTGATTTATCTAACTTATATTAGGAAGAACCGAGTCTAGTTAGATTTTTTCACTATGTTATTTTATTCAATAGAGATTCATTTCCGGTGAAAATGTTACTTTGAGAAATGTTACTTTTCCCTCGGAAAATTTGAATTTTCATTTAACATAGGGGCGGCTGAGTTAAACGAAACACACTCATTCTTCTGACGATTTGGAGGAGGCATTTTCATTCATTCATATTCCCTAAAAGCTGTTTTATATATGACGATCAATAAAATGAGCAAATGCATCTCTGTACCATTATTTATATGTTAATGTAATGATTGTTCCACGGTAATTTTGCTATGTTATCACATCAGTCGCTGCTTTTTATTTCAGCGAAATTTCACTTGATCCAGGCACATTTTGTATGCGAGACTATGAAGTCTTACCTGGCTAGAACTGTCCACATACCGATCCTGGAAGTTACACGTCACATATCCGGGCTCCTAGAAGGCATGGAACTAATCCAGTCATCTGGCGTAAGTATAAATACAATGAAATGTTACAATTACCCTAATGTTGTGCGTTGTCAGGATATATATACAATAAGCTGTCCAGCAGTCATTTTGTTGTGACCGATGACATGTTTCTAGCAATATATCTTCTTTCCAGTTTCTTCATCCAGGTCTTTCTACGAAGAAGGTCCTAATTACCAACCAAGGTGACTGCAAGCTCTATGATTTTTGTCTCGCTGAAAATGCGATCGAGGTTGCTGTGCTGAAGAAATCCAAGGTATGTATACAAATACATAGTTCAATCACTCGATGATCTATTATATCAGGGGGCAATCTCCATTCAATTAGATGAATGAAAGGATACTGTTACTATGGGTCCGAGTGGTTCACATGAATTTGGCGTTTTTCTGATATACTTCTCTTACTAGACATGTGGGCTACAATTGCCTATTATGGATTTGTAATTTCAGTCTATTTCAATTTACCGAGTCGATGCCGATAAGCCACGGTGGTATTGGACAGTGTGTTTTTCCGTGCCAGAAGCGAGGGGAATATATGCGGGGGTGTATGGGCATGTATGTGCGTGTGTGTGTTAAGCCCCTCATAAACACGATAACTAGTGAGCGAAAATATGCAGAGACTCCATACTTGGTATGTAGTTTAGAACATATGGAGTACATAATCCATATTGTTAGGTGGGCGGTTCGAGGTTATCTGGGTTCAACAGAGGTCAAAGTCTAAAACATTGTAAACACGATAACTAGTAAACGCATAGGTGTAGAAACTTATTGTTTTCTGGTCGGTCCAAGGTCACCTGTTTATTTACATCAATGTAATGAGTGGGGAGGAATTCCGTTCATATGACCATCAAAATTACTACGGTATTTGGGCCGAAGTGGACACCTGGACGACTATTGACCCCACATACCTAAACACTGTAGGTATCATCCCTGAACACCCTATATATACCATTGGTACCTGATAGTAGCCCAATGATCAACTTTTATGACCACCAGTTTTAAACGCTTAGGTGAAATATTTGTCATATTTTCACTGAATCACTGAACACTCAATATGTATTATTGGCACCCGATGATAATGATCAACTTTCATGATCATCAGATTCGAGCTCTAGAAAGAGAAGCTTTCAGAACATTCTCACAAAATGGCCCAGCAGACGACCTTGGACCGTGAATCCCTGAACACCATGTATGGAGCATCAGTTACTCGATAATCATGACCAACTTTCATGATCATCAGATTCGAACCCTAGGAGGAGAAGCATTTGGCATATTTCCACAAATGGGCCCATAGGGCCCATCAGACGTCCATGGACCTCAAATCTCTGAACACCCTATATGTAAAATCAGTACCCGATGATGATGACCAACTTTCATGATCATCAGAACCAAACACTACGAGGAGAAGCATTTGGCTTATTTTCACAAATGGGCCCGAATTGCTCACCAGACGACCATGGACCTTGAAACCCTGTACACTCTATATGTATCACCCTATATTATCATCAGTACCCGATCATAATGACCAACTTTCATGATCACTAGATTTGAACTCTAGGAGAAGAAGCGTTTGACGAATTTTCACTTGATGACATCGGACCCTAACTTGTTAACACCCTAGATGACCCATCACCTGGTCATCATTGTGACCAAGTTTCATCATTTTCCATCAGAGGGTGTGGGTGCGGGAGCAATTTGAATCAATTGTTAACAGGTCAATGAATAAATAGATAGATAGATAGGAAAGCATGGTCACAATAGCTCACCTAGCCATATCACAAGGGTTAGCTAAGAAAAAAATGGTATATACGATAACTAGTGAACGAAAAGTACATAGACCTTATATACTTGGTATGTTGGTCAGCCATGGAGAGTACATGATCCCTATTGTTGTTTGGACTGGTCCCTGGTCATTCTAATTAGGTTGGCAAGGTTTTTGTGGCAATGAGGCGATGGGTCACTTCACATTGTTGCGTTCCCATCTGACGATTGATACGTTGCAATTGCTTGTATCCTGTAGGATGAAGACAAGACCTCAATCTTGAAAAACGAGGAGAAGATGGACACACTGGATAGGGAAGTACATACATACGATGAACGTGAGTAGAATAGGCCAGTTCACGGTAACAACAGGCAAGCTTTCGAGGACAAACATAATTATTCTCGAAGACTTATTGTTATGAAGTATTTTCAAACAATCTGAATTTCCCCCCATGAAATGCTTATTTGACATCTAAAAAACTTTATAATGAAAGACCCCATCATCAGATCGTGGTGTGTAACAAAGAAAGTTGGCCTCCGCCACGTTTCGCTCAAATCAATAAAATCAGAACAATTGCTCAATCTATCATGACTTAATATCATTTGAGGCCTACACAAGAGTTTTATTATTCTCTACATGCTCACTACCGGTAGTGTATGTTCGTGTATGTTCATTATTTGGTCATTGGTGTGAACCCATTAGAGCTGGGATTCATTATTATTATTTTTTTTATTGAGAATGGCGGAATGGAATAGTCTATCCACTGGCTGGCAAACTGTGGAAGCTAATCTTATCAAGATTTCGATCAAGGGCCGTAATAATTTGTACTCGTCCTTTGTGTTTGCTATTTTGTTTTTCCCGTTAGTAGCAGAAGAATAGCCTTGGGCGGATGTTCCAGTCGTAAACATTGTATTTATAGGACCGGTGGGCTTGAAGATGATATCAGGCTCAGGCTACTCTTGCCGAAGGAACAGTGTGTAATGAATCCATGCCTCCCTGAATCTCAAAACCAATCCATCGTGGATATCACTAACTAGTGTGCAGTCAATCCACTCTTCTGTTTGATATTTGTTACAGCCTACCCAGCTAGTTATTTTCAATACAGCAAAATGAAATTACCTCAATACTAGGTAACTCATTTACATATTATTCAATAAGGAATTACAATTCTTCTGACATGAACTTGGGGAAATTGTGTGTCATCACTTGTTATTATTGCTAACCAAGACTCAATCATGAGAATTATTGATGAGAATACCAATCAGCGTGTAAACCCAAGAAAACACATGCATTGAATGCTGATCGAAACACTAGTAGATTTGAACATCATGGAAATGAGCCATTACTTCTAGGTAGCAGCATGGTATGGCCCATTACGTCTGAAAATCCCTTTTCACGTCTCAATTGCGAGATGACGGACTCTTCAGCATTATATAGTATGATGCCTAACCCGACCATGAAGAAATCAAACATGTGTTCTTCAAACATGGCACAGCTATTCTTTCCAACACATGATCCCAGCATGTAGTTTTCAACACATCAAAATCACCTTCAAATGAGGGACACTGGGACACCAATAGTGTCGAATGATGCTGCTGCTGTTAAAAACATTGTGCGTTAACACAGTGACTCTCCTACGCTCTGTCTGATTGATCCAAAACGTCGTACACTGCTGCTGGGAGCAGCATGGTATATTACATCTGAAAATCGCTGTCGATCATTATTGCCCTTGCACGATCAACATTGTTCACCCATGTATTTTATTTTGAACTAACATGCAGATTCGACCGATTGATTAGGTATCTGTTTTCATCATTCATGCCTGTCGAGCAGATGTCACAATTCTAAACTGGCAGCGTTTGGGGTTAGTAATGTTTTTGGTATGTAGCATCCGCCGCCACCACCATGACCGGAAACATTAGGCGTGAGTGCAATAAATCCCCACTGCAACGTCCCATCGATCTGAAAATTAGAAAACATGCCAGTTCCAGTGGAATCTCAGACGGGTCTCAAGGTAGGCGTTGCCGCATAATTACTGCCAAGTTTTAGAATCACCTTTGTAACCAACCAAAGTGCGATGGTCGAAAGGTGTTTATTCATGCAGTATGGAACATTTGACAATTGTCAAATACCTGAAAAGACAATTTTTTTCAATGTCAATGATTGGTAATCACATTTATGCAAACATAAATAAATAGGACTAAACTATAAATAGAATGAACCTCTTGATGGAAATAATAAACTGATGAATCTAAAATAGTTTCAGCCATCAGTTTATAATTTGTCTTTAGTAAACTGGTTGGACCACACTCGCACCTTGAAAAGGCAGAACGTGGAGGAGACGGAAACACTCAACTTCGAGAAAAAGTACTTCTACTCCGACCAGAACGTGGACAAGCAGGACCCAGTTCAACTGAATCTCCTCTATCTTCAGGTGAGTGAGCCCCCATGTGCATTTACCTCAGACTGCAATCAAGCTATTTTAGTTTAGTTTGGGCATAATCCTCATAAGCGACTCCGAAGCTACAACAACTGGGAAGTAAAGAAGGGCTGAATGCCTCGAAAATTCGCCCATATTTCTTGGGAACACTTCAAGGCCATTCTTGAAGGAATTTGATATAACAGATATAACAACATCTTCTGGCTATTTCAAGGACTTATTGAGTTAACTGTCTTCCTTCTTGTCAATAATGGTATAGTTAGGTCTCATAACACATCGGCCATGACATATATATATCGGGTACATTTTCTGTGTTTGTCCGATTGCCATGGCCAACCTCAAACAGACTGAAATGTATGTACCAGATTGTTTTCTACCTATGTCGACCTCACAGTGGATCTACCTGGTCCATGAATAATGTGCTACATATAGCCATATGTGGTGAATACATCAGTGAGTGCTTCTTCCTTCCAGACACTGCATTGTTTGAAAGAATGGGATTTAGAGAGACACATAAGAGGAATTAGATATAGAATTAGGAGCATAACAGAATATTCGATGCGATTCATTCCACAACTGCTCGCCAGATTTACACGAACTGTATAGGTATAAGAAGGACTTGTATTTTGGCGTGGAAGTCGATGTGTAATCATTTGCGTACCAAGATAATTGATACTGGTGGTGAGGGGGTGAGCGATGTCGAAATCTATGAGAAGAATGCCCTTGTGAATGACTCACCCTCAACATTCGCAGACAAAAGGTATTTGTGAGCTCCTAGACAGAAGACACGGGCTCTCATTTTCAGCTCACCCTAGCAATATGGCTAGGTGAGCTATATAATTGTGATCATGCATGTATATCTATTTATTTATCTATCTATATGTTTACAATTGACTTCAAATTGCTACTCTTCCCACACCCTTTGATGGATACTTATGTAACTTATGTTACTGAACATTTTGTTGAAATTTGAAATGCTTTCCCTCCTACAAATTCTAGTGCTGATGTTTAGTCATAATGATGGTCCAACAGCCGTGCCTTCGGGTCCATTTTATGAAATTACACACAATGGTACATGAAATGCATCTCCTCCCACAAGCTTCAATTGATTTCCTCAGAAGTTACATGTAATGATCCTCAGGTAGAATGTTTGGGGGTGTTCAGGAATTTTGGGCTGAGGGCCTGGTTAGGGCCCTATGGCACATTATATGAAATACCGCAAAATCTTGTATCTCCCACAAATTTCATTGAACAGTGCTGATGTTAGGTCCTAATGTCATAATGATGGTCTAACAGTTGTACCTTCGGAATGTTCACGAATTGTTGGCCCACGGTCCCATTCTATGAAATTTCACCTCATATAAGCTCCAATTCATTTCCTTTAAAGTTACTTGTAATAGTCCTTTAGTTAGGGGTGGTTGAGAACTTTGGGCACAGGGCCCGGTTCGGGCACAGTTCTAATGTTTGGTCATAATAATGATCTAATAGCTGCACCTTCAGGGTGCCCATGGATTTGGAGCCCGAGGCCCAGTGTGAGCCCTGGGGCCATCATATGAAATCATACAAAATGCTTCTCCTACTACACATTTTGATGCACAGTGCTGATGTTCTTCCATCGTGATGGTGTAATAGTCGTACCCTTGGGGTGTTCAGGAATTTTGGGCTGTAGGTCCACTCTATTTATCAAACTACACACAATGGTGCTTGAAATGCTAATAATCTCCTCTCACAAGCTTCCATTTATTTCTTTTGGCGTTACATGAAATGGTCCTCGAGTTGTGGCCCTTCATTTGAAACCACGATCATCATTATGCTCTAATAACCGTACCTTTGGGATGTTCAGGATTTTCGATGCAAGGTCCCAAATGCCACTATGACATCAATGTTAGCTCAACCGGTCACTCCTCATCAGATTGCACTGGTGAAACAAAATTACACGTACCAGGGAAGCTACTGTGCCATAGTCACTCTTGTTAAAAAAAACTGGTAAACGTTCATTGGATAGGTGAAAATATGATTCTGCTGTTGAATATTCATGGTTAACTTGGGTCATGAGTTGGGGGGTGGCAATCAATTTATTTGCACACACACCTCTGCTTATCTGCTGTCTCTCACTGTGCTTCCTAGTATATGGGTATGTTTTCTTTATTTCTTCCTCAGTCTCGAGATGCCATTCTGAACGGTACCCACCCCTGCTCCAAGGGGGAGGCAACCCAGCTGGCCGGAACTCAGTGCCAGATACTGTATAACGACCACCAGGAGAATAAACATAAGGCTGGCTTCTTAGAGTGAGAGTTATCAAATTTATGTTTATTTTTCCTTAGCAGAACATTAGCTCAGTCGGTAGTATTGTTGGTTCCCACTACGATTTTGTTCGGTTTTGTATACCATTTATAAGTATAGCATAATACAGCGATATATCGCACAAACAATTTAGTATGTCAGTGATGTGAAAAACCTGAAAAGGCCCTTGGAGAATATTTATTATAATAACATGTTGATTTTATTCCTTAATACAGCCAGATGGTCATTGGTCCAGTGACCTGAGTTCCTATTTATCACGGTACCATAACATGTTTGTTTCATTCCTTTATACAGCTTGAAGGTCATGTTGCCCAAGGAGTACGTA
>JAUOBX010639720.1:0-15002 GCA_032360705.1 Eupentacta quinquesemita | reverse complement strand
ATCATCATAAGCCAACTGTGTCGATAATCAAACCCTGTCAAACTCCACTCAGGATGAGCAAAATTGTTCGAACCCTCTTCCTGGAATATATACTTTCGTGCTCCATGCATGTATGACATTCAATCCCCTCCCCCCTAATCCACCCATCCCATCGCATCCAGACTTCTGCCTCATTCCCTGCCAGATGATGCGAGCGATTTGGACCACCATTAGCATTCACATTTACTGCAGCTGTGTGCATGCACGCCCCATATGTACTGTTAACGCCCCTATTCCCCCTCCCCAATCTGTGCTTTCAAACCTCTTCCATCGCCTCCCCCAAATTAATCCAGGATGAATAATTGTTTAGGCATATATCAGGGTCAACTAGCTCTATATAACTGCCTAACTCAGCATGTAGGTCTTCTAGACAGATTCATCCCCGCCCCACCACCCACTTCCCCTGAATAGTGAAAGAAATTTGAAGCTAGTTGATCGGCCACACCAACTTTTTTCACAGACCCTCTCCCCATCCTACATTGACTTCTGCCAAACACCCCGGATCATGTGAGCGCAGCGCCAATCTGCCCCTCCACCCCCACCCGTCCTCCTTCCCAACTGTGCTTTCAAGCCTCTTCCAGCCCCTCCCCCAGATCAATTTGACTTTTTTCCAGACCCCTCCCCACCCCAGCTACCTTGACTTCTGCCACATTCCTGGGGTTATGTGAGCATAGCGCCAATCTCCCCCCACCTTTCCCCTCCCCGATAAATGCTTCCATGCCTCTTCCAGCCCCTCCTCCAGATCAGACCTCTCTCCCCATCCTACCTTGACTTCTGCCTCATTCCCCAGGTCATGTGAGCGTAACGCCACCCCCCTCCCGACCCTCTCCTCGATCGGTGCTTCCGAGTCTCTTCCAGCCCTTCCACTAGATCAATTCCCTGGAGCATGTGAGCATATCGGATAGTGCTACTCCCTCTCCCCATTGCCCCTCCCCGGTCTGCACTTCCGAGCCTCTTCAAACCCAGCCCCCAGCCCCTCCACATATTAATTCAGGCGTGGAATAATTGTTTTTACCAGGGTCAACTAGCGCTTTATATAGCTAAGCCTGCGCCCAACTAAGCCTGTTGGTCTAGGCCTTGCTAGATTGATTTCCTGCCTCCTACCTCCAGCCCCCTGATCCCACCACCCACTTCCACTTCACCCAAATAATGCAGAAACTTTGAGCCCCAACCCCCTGCCAGATTTTTGTCATAGTCTACAGATTGAGGCTAAATAACAATAAATGAAATGTCAATTGAATTAAGCATAGGCCCCTATATATGGGCCTAGCCAATGCAAATTCAACTGTTAGGATACTGCAATAATAGCCTACATTAGACTCCAAAATAAATTCGCAGAATTTCACAGTAAATCCCACCGAAATACAAAACAGCAAAGGCCATTCTCTTGTTATTGACAATATCTACCTTCTCAGTGTTTAGCATTCAAAATAACATTCAATGAATCCATGAAAGTCACCATTTCTTGCAGCTATCACTTTCTTGAAATGCAGGCCAAGCTTCTTCTTTCCTGGCACATACCATTGGTTACTATGGCGTATGTCATTATATTCTAACAGAGGAAGGTGGATTTTCCAGGAAATATGCTCAGTATAGCTGGATTCCAAAACTCTAATGTAAAATGTTTGAGGTGTGACTGAGAGCAAAATAACTGAACGTCTATAATCATGAGAGTTTGCTATGAAAACTCATACCCTTCAGATATTTGGAATGCTCCACATGTTTTGGTGGTATTATATTGAATTTGTGTGCTAGATTGGAGCAGACTACAAGAAGGGAATGCAAATGAGCCCTCACTGCAAGTCATGGAGGCCTAATTTTATCCTAAATGCATTCGGTGGTCATTTCTGAGTCCTAATTATAAAGGCCTCCGAAATTAGGAGGGCTTAATTCAGACACTGGAAGGCATAACTTCAAATCTGAATGCATTCCGAATAAAATAACTGATGGCTTACATGCCCTCAGTCGCTGCAAAGTTAGGCCCTCATAATCCTGACTGCCTAGTTCAAGCATTCGAGGACTAAAATAGGCACTTCAAAGGCTTGGTGAATGCTTAATGAATGCTTAATAAGCCCTCTGTTCAGTAATTCTTTTTGCCTTTTCCCCTAGCTTTCCCCTCATTAGCTTAGGTCTAGCAAAGTCTTTCATAACTTGAAATAGTTCATTGTATCGTTGTTCTGGACGGATTTCAACGCAAAATATAACAGTGGATACAAAAACATTTTTCTGTACTGTATTCCGTAACGACAAGCGATAAAGATCATCCAAATTCCATATTATTGCTGTACCCTATAATGGCATAAGTAGACAACAGATTTGATCCTCTAAGTCGAAATGGATTGTCACATTGGAGTAGGATGTTCTGTACATTACCAGATGAGAGAATAATATTGGCTAGTGTCTATCCACTCCCCAGTAAGACGCCCACTGAATTGGCTGCATCTCATGGCGCTACAGTAGCTCACTGTGGATCGGGTGGACCTGCAGTGAGGTCAAGGGTTACCAGAGGTCATTATTAGTCTGAAGCCCTTACAGAGTATTTTATGAACCGAGATAATCTGACTCACAGCCAGGATGTCAAGAGTTGTCTGTCAGGATGTCAAGAGTCTTCCCAAAAACGTTAAAATATGAGGCTCTTATTATTAGTGGAGCGACGATCAGGGAAACAAACATTATCTGTGAGATGTTTGAGCAATCGATATGCAGATGCCATCAATTGAAAGCAAATGCGCGTTCCTATTCAGATATGTACGGTACCATGGGAGTAGGAATTTACCATGTCTACCTTGTTGGTCCGGACATTACCAGAAGAGAGAATACTATTTATTAGCCAATGTCTATCCACTCCCCCCTTTAGTTATACCTGTCGGTTGTGAATCACATTGCTAATTAACTCAATATGAATTGAGTGAGCCTGGGTTGGGGTCGGAGGTTATCAGAGGTCAGTGCAAATTCCGTACAGGATAAGTCAACAGGATATTGTTGGCCCAATTAAGTTACTCATTATGATGTTTAGATTCGTATTTGGGTCGGTGCAAATGCAAATTCCGCCATCGGACATCTATGTTGATGGTCAAGTAAATACCTGTTTTATCATGTGGCTTTCGGTTAGGTCGTGGTATATACAGCCATGTGATGTCATGTCAGTAATGTCGATCTTCATGGAGCATCGCTCTATAAATGTTATTTTGTATGCATGTAAGACACGAGAAAACAGTTTGTGCAGTTCGCACAGTGTGATGGGGGGTGGGTGGCATGTTGGAAATTTGCGGCAGAACACTTGTCATCATGGCCATAATATAAAACCCAGTCGGGTGAAGCCTATTATGGAATTGAATGCACGGCGCGCGTGCGTTACTGATATACCGGAAATAGCGCGAAACGATGAAAAGCCGTTGTAGTGTGACTGCCCTTACGGAAGAGATCTATTGAATTAGAAACTCTCTTGGATTTCCTTTGGAGTGAGTTTATAGAAACTCCGGAGAAAATCTATAAAATATTCTGAAGAATCTCTCTAGAATTTCTAGAGAATATCTATGAAATATTCTATAGAATTTCCAACGAATTTCCAAAGAATCTCTAAAGAATTTCTAGAGAATTTGTATAATATATTCCATGGAATTTCTCAAGAATATTTGAAGAATTTCTATAGAATTTCCGAAGAATTTATATAACATATTCTTTAGAATTTCTGTATAATTCCTATAGAATCTCCAAAGAATTCATAAAGAAATTCGATAAGATATTCTATAGCCTAAGCTTCTGAATAAATACAATGGTGATTTGTTATCGACATTTTCCCTCAATTTCTAGTGTAATGGGTCATTTAAATATTAAATACACATCCTTTTTCATTTGTAATAACAGAATAAATACCCATAGTTCCTATTGAAGAACATAAAACTATAAATTAATGCTGAAGTCATATTTACATATGTTAATGATGCCTATAATGGACCAACTTTGATTGAGGAGTCTTCAAGCAGCTTAATTGCCACGCTGCATTTGAAATTTGAATCAGGGTTGTCAAGATGTCTGGACCTTAAGCTATACTACTTATATTTGAAGGGATCACACTGAAAAACATTCAGAATAATTGGTGGACGAATAATAAATTCGAATGATGTACAATGAAGAAAAATTTGGCGAATTAGTCTGCAAGTTTCAATAATTAGGTCCTAGAAATGGTGCCCTGAATGGAAACATCGTCCATTTGATGAATAACCAAATGGCAATCCTCGAAATATTCCTATATAGATTCTATAGAACTCTTTAGAGCCTATATAGAACATTAAAAGTTCACGTAACAACAATGTTCTATGGAGTTCTAAAGAAATTACTCTATAGATTTTTAAAGAAATTACTCTATAGATGTCTCTAAAGTGACTGTTCATTACAACATTCATTATTCTCTATGTAAACAAAATCTTTTAGAAGTCTACAGAACTATAATTTATATAGCAAACTATCTGCGCGATTTGTAGAGAGTGACCTTTCCTACAGAAATCTATAAACATTCATAGACACTTCAATAGAATTCTATGGAACTTTTTCGTAACGGCGGTAGAACAACAACGATTGAACATAACGATCTTCGTTCGTATCGTTGCACGACACGATGTCGTTGTAGTGTGACCGAGGTTTAACACAAAATCAAACTTACGCTACGATCGATTTAATGGTCAGCGCCTGGCAACCCGGTTGTCAACCGCGATGTATTGTGCAGTACTTTCGGTGAGTAAAATGATGAAAAGCTCAGCATAAGTCAATTGCTGAGGGTTTAATTATCATGAATAATTCAATTTGATTGTGAATTATTATTAGTGCACGGTTCTTTGCTCTCAATGAGCTCGATCGAGTAGCGGAATACGCCATCACATCCCTCCAATTTATTGATGATTGTTTACAACTGCAGAGCCTAACGTTTGACACTATCGGTTACCATTGACAAACAAAATTAGGCTTACTTTTGCGATTAACACATGCTTTAGACATTTCAATGTTTTTATATCATGTAGGCCTATCGGACTATTGTTGGTTGCGTTTGGGAACATCATGTGGTTTACTGCGGTAGATATGACACATTTTCCTTGATTGTATTCGTATAAACATAAAGTGAGTGATAGCAATCAGATGAAATAATTGTCTTATTTCATTGCACCAAACTGACATTTTTAACAATAAAATGATATCTAGAGTTGAACTTCGAGTCACCTCGACGAGGCCTGACGTCAGATCTATGATCAGAATAGAGTTGAATGCCAGATAGGGAAAATAGAAGACTGATACCAACGCAATCGGATTTACATGCTAGTCATGGGGGACATGGGCTAGGTAGGCTATGAGCTCGATTTATAATCTAAGTGGGGACTGGCGTTAAGGTCTAATTGACTTGAAATTTCCGCATGAAACCTGCAAAGGCCGCATTCGTTCTGCGAGGCTCACTTCCGAACCCATCCGAGATCTTACTTGGGTGGAGATGTGTACCAAGTTTTGCATGATGCTTCAGAGAGTTATTGCGCAAACGCCTAATGTTTGCGGCGGAGAACACAGCCCCAAACCATAATATTTCCGGACACTATTTGTGTCGCGGGATATAATTAGATCGAAACACCGAACCAATTCAAAATTCCAATTCAATCGGTCTGACCGTTTGAGATATATCGTGCTAACGAGAGAGTGTGATATAGGCCTACGAAATTTGAACACATATAGGTTGACCAAAACAACCTTTCTTCAGAATTGCATAATCTCTTTAGGGAAACCCGCGAATACTTGTGTTATGGGGGATTCTCTATATCTCAGTTGTTCGAACTCATCATAGGGAAACTGATGGATTCAATGTTTTATCTCATGCAATCGCAGGAGAAAAAGGTTTCAAGTAGAGTTGAAATTTCAACGATGATTACAAGCTGATTAGATTGATGAGCAATTAAGTCGTTTCCCACTTATATAATGGTAACATACATAGGAAACAACAGTGAAATGTGACTTACAGCAAAGTGGAACCAAGCGTGAAGTTACGCTCGGTCGGTTTGAAACATACGTTCGAAATCGGCGTAACTTACTTTGTGAAACGGAGATACGCTCGACATTTAACTTCTTTGAGGAACAGAGATAAGTTTGGTCCGAAACTTACGCCCGATCAGGGGGTTACCGTACGATGAACCATGCTCGATCGTGATGCCAGGGTCACACCACACTGATTTTTTCCCTTTTTTTTATATCATGTAGGCCTATCGGACTATTGTTGGTTGCGTTTGGGAACATCATGTGGTTCACTGTGGTTAACTCTCCGTGGAATGGGGCCCCGATCTGAAGTTAATCACAGGCATCATGGCTGACGCTTAACCAACTCTGACATCCACACAGATTGTGCCAGAGTAGGCGTCTTTATTAAAATAGCTTTATTGATGATATGCTCCATATCAGTTGACATACTCACCCTCTCTACATCCGAGTAACTCAAATCTGAGACCAACTTCATTGTTCCAAGTGACTGGAATGATCCTGATAGATTCTGCGTAGATCCATGGATCAAAAGCAATAACGTTCGGACACCTCACGCCATGGTTACCTCGGAGAATCTAACGAAAGTATAACAGCATTTTCTTCAAATCGAATTCCTATTTCGCTGACTCGTGCTCGGATTAGGGGGCATTCGGGGGCTCGCTCCTACTTGTCCATCACCTCTCTACTATTTTTTTTTAAATGCTTCTAAGTCGTAACTTAAATCCTATCTTTTTGTTAGAGCTTCTTCACATTCGTAATTACCCAAAGGTTTGCTTCTTCCTTTGCTTGGTTCTCCCTTTTCTCTATCTTGTTTGTAATGTGCGAGTGTGAATAAAAATGCAGTCATGTGCACCGAGTTCGATGTCGAATTATATAGACACCAATAACTAATTGTGTTTATGGGGCTGCCACGTAATCTTTGTAGTCAAGCGCGGAATAGCACATTGTTGCATGTGCTCGTCTTGTCTTAGTCTTAGTTGCCCGTAAAGAAACTGAACACCGCATTCGAAACATGGAGGGAACACGACGTCGACTAGAGAATTAAAACTAAGGTTTTCTGACTCGAATATTGGACTGAGCTTAGTTAATTTATTAATGTCTCTCCCGTGTATTTGTTGTTGGCTCAGGCTGCGGATTTAGTGCTATTTCTTGCTTCCTCACCAAACATCCTAATCTCTATATGGGCCGATGGAACACTGTCTGTGGCTTTGACATTACATTGTCCCTCCGATTATGGGAGCGAGACTGCATGTCTCTCAAGTTTAGGTGGACCGAGTGCCTTCAATACACATTCTCAACAGCAGATCACCTTAAAAATGAAAAAGTATCATTATGATTGGGTATAGATCATGTTCGTGCAAGTCATCCTAAAAGTTTCTCCTCACCGTGTTTCCTGTGATCCGTTCTCTGTGGGTAGTGTAAACATTATCTGCAGTTTTCGACTGGATCGTGAGTTCCTCGACCCACCCGGGAGCTGCTTCGCCACACGCCTGCAAGACGATACCAGTCAGGAAGTGTACTTCGTGGAGATTGACTTGGATCCAAGGTTGGTCATCGGAAGTGTCGTTCTTCCAGCAGGATGGGCTATCATAGCGTACGAACCGCTGGTGAAATTCATCGCTCAGGATACTTGATGCCGCAATGTCTCCATCCACGATTCCTCTCCCATTGTCTCTGGTCGACGACTGGAATGCTCCCGATCTCATTCCGAGAGGCAGCGGGCAAGTAACTGTGCACAAAGACAAGACTCACTGTCAGTGAAGTTATGGCAATCATCAGATCACACAATAGATTACGCAAATTTAGTAAGATGAGAACTATATAAATTTTACCTCGATTTCCTACATCGAATATATGTACATCTTACTGACGGAACAGAGTAAAATTCCACCTAAAATTAATGAAGGTCCTATTTTCTTATTTTGTGTAAAGTTTCTATATTTCATTACAGAGACAAAACGATATATATCATATGGTGGATTCTGTATTAAGAATATCATCATACTAACAGTATCAAACACACATAAATCCAAAAAGTCTCTGTGGTTTCTGACGTAGTGAAGGAAAATGAATGATTCGTCGTTTTGGTGTGGATAGAGAGGTACTTAAGTGAAGTGCAGCCATAGTAAGCGATCATCTCTGAATAATTTCAGAAAATATTCTGCGTAGTTTATCAGATTTGATATTAAATATTCTAAATGAGCTGATGTTCTTACATATAGAAAGTAATTTTTCTTGCATTCGGGTCGTGGGGTGTAATTTCCTTAGGCTGATAAATCACCTACATTTCAATATCAGGCGAGTCACGGAAATTGAGGATAAAGTTAATTCACTTGGCTGTCACATAATATTTTTTAGATGCAATGGTGATTCTAGCGGATAAACAATAAGCCATCATTAAATGGATGCAATTTTTTCAGTGTCACTTCTATATGCTAGAACATTTCTCCTCGGTGATTGTCACGCGTGTCACAATATTTCGTATATTTTTCGAGCCCAATGTCCTGAAGAAACTATAGAAATGTGAGAATTTTGTGTGAATCAACATGCTATAGCTCTGGATTATCGATCAACAAGTTGTGAGTTCGGTCCCTCATATGACCGACTGGCTTCTCATGTGCGTTCTTAGGCAAAGCGCTTCATCTCCTTTGCAATTTTTAAGTAACGCCCATAGCGGCAGCAACTTTCTCTTCGGGATCGTCGGGAAGTTTATATCTGGTTCCCATGATCTGGGTAATATCTGTGAAGCGCTTTGACTTGATACATGTGTAAACAGTGATAAATGAATCGCCATATGGCACCATATATTTTCGGATATTATTATTATGATGGTTCCTCAGCAAACTAGTAGTTTTCGCGACCATGGGTTAACCTGGAAGAGTTCACATACCTGGTAAATTGTATACCAATGATGAATCGCATTCTGAAAGGAAAAGGAGATAATGATCCATAATCATTGTAATTCTACATAATCTAATACTAACGTAGGTCCATCGATCGAATGTTATGACAGTCATCGTGCCTAGTCATGAGGACTGATGATCAAGGACGTGCTGAAAAGGCTTCAGAAGACCACGGCAAACGTGTTCAAGATCAACAATACACCATACATGTTATAAATATTCTGTAGGAAGAAATATAACAGATTCCGTCATGCCTAATAATACATGTGTTCTTAATACTGCCTACTTGGTGTTGATTTGAAGTGACTGGAATCACTGTTGTTATCCATTATCTGTCGACACAGGAGTCGTTGGGGTGGAGTTGTCTGCTGCAACTCTTGGTTGGAGCAGCTTCGCGCGAAACAGGGCGTGATATATTTGATTGCTTGTCTCGAGAGCTGGAGGGGACTTGGAGAATGGACGTTTTGATATGCTACGCTAGGAGCTTTTCATGCAGAATAACATTTGCGACCAATATTATATCGACATACTTGTCTCGAACCTCCCAAATACATCGTTGTCTGGAGAAGGTATGAGGCGGAGCCCTCTTGGAACAGATGCTGGTGATATTTTCGTCTACGTACAATCACCTCTGTTGTAAGGGGCATAACGATTGGCAATGGAACCGAATACCAGAATATCATATACACTTACCAGTCTCAAACCTCACAAATACATCGTTGTCTGGGGAGGGTATAAGGCGGGACCCTTCCGGACCGGATGCTGGCGCTACCTCCGTCCACGAACACGCACTTCGGCGATAGGAGGCATACGGATTGAAGCTGTGAAGTGTGAGCAGTAAACAACGAACAGAACATAAAACGGAGAAACATACATCGATCATATTTAGTGCAACTGGTTGTTTGCTTCCTGATTAACATATAAGCTTCACTAGAATCTACAGTATTGAAGAACATGAATGTTCTGTGAAGTGATTTCTTGTATAACATCGTCAAGAACATGATGAACAAAAAGCCGATTCAGCGTTATATACTGTTCAAACATGATAATTTCAATACAAATTGGAAGACCATCAGCAATGACTAATGAATAAGGTTACCTGTATGCGTGATTAACTGATTATAGATCCACTCGGCAAATATTTTTTAGATATTGCATGTTCGAACGAGTATCGGATTAGCTCAGTCAGTAGTGATCAGAAGATTGTGAGTTCGATCACCTGTATATGGCAAACTGGCTGTTTCCATGTGTCCTTAGGCAAGGCTCTTTATCTTCACTTCTCCCTGTGAGGAAACGGATTACAATCCGTGCCTATAGCGGCAGCATCTTACTCTCCGGGATTGTCGGAGGGCGTGTCTCTCCCATGATCGGGGTAATACATGTGATGCGCTCTGATACAGCTGTGAATCGGAGATAAAGCACTACATATGCACTATATATTATTATGATTATTAATATCATCATTATTATTATTATTAACAGTAGTGTGAGGAATTGATACTCCCTGAGCGAGAACTTCTAAATTACCAGGATGATTTCATGGCAGTTGATGATGTTTGCTCTAGGCTTGAGGTGTTCAAGGTGAAGAGACCCACGCAGGCTCATAATTAAAGGTATACCGCAGGCCCCAGTACATCATGAGTGACCTTGTAGATAATGAAAACTAAATATATTGGATATTTCTATGCCGAGTTATTAGCGTTTGAGGTTACACCACTTTCACCAGAAATTTGACGGAAAGCCTGATTCCGCAATAATTTGTGACGTCACACCTGAACAACAATCAAGATTTCTTATGTATTTTATTGTTTTTATCGTGCTTGAGATCTCAACATTCCTAGTTTTCCTGCTGTGTTTTTTGTTGTTGAAATGAACTGCATGTGTAACATATTAACTCACCACAGTGAGTTTTGGGGAAGGGAACATGTTCCTTAGTCGAAAAAATAATGTTCACATCTCAAAGAAAAACAAAGGCAAATCGGGGGGTAGTCCAGGTAAAGCAATGCATGATGGGATAGCGTACATCTTGTGCAATGTACAGGGCCCAAACTTTGAAGTCCTCTAACTCGGTAATGGAACATTGTATGAACGTCTGGTTTAGACTGATGTATTTTTTTCTTCTAAGCTACAAGATGAGCCCTGTTTACTCGAGCCTGCAGAATACCTTTAGGCTTCAAACTCTATCTATCATTTGAAACTCAGGAGGTACCTCAACTATAGGAGCAGTCCACCATTGTTCAAGTGCCGAAGCGTTCGGTCATCTCGTGTAAGAATGATCTTCGTCTATTGCATCAACTGCAACTACAGTACCAATGCAAGTCTATGAACGCTGATTCTCAAGTCATTCTAATCCTTTGGTAGCTCAATTTTTCGATCCTTACAAATTGCCTACAAGCTCAGTCGTAGTTGAGAGGATGCCATTCTGATGCTCCTCTGGCGTCTGTATTCTCACTTAGTGCACCACGATAACTCTGCTCGAGTTATGTACTCTCATTACAATTCAGCCACATGTTCTTGCTACGAAGCTTATCAACATGGGCATCATTCAAGTGTTCATCCACTGGATTATAAATTATCTCACCAATCGTACTCGATTTGTCAAACTTACTTCCACATGTCGGTCGGATATTATCAACATGGACATCATTCAAGTGTTCATCCACTGGATTATAAATTATCTCACCAATCGTACTTGATTTGTCAAACTTACTTCCACATGTCGGTCGGATATTATCAACATGGGCATCATTCAAGTGTTCATCCACTGGATTATAAATTATCTCACAATCGTACTTGATTTGTCAAACTTACTTCCCGATGTCGGTCGGATATTGTCACCTTTAACACCGAAGCGCAACAAAGCTCCATTCCATTCCATTTTACGCTGTATACGTCTGACTGCAAATCCCATGTCCCATCAACTAATTTGCTGACGATGCAACAATGGCTGAACTCATCCAGGACATGATAATGAGGCATAGCTCTGTCAGCTTCAGGCATTCGCAGACTATTGCGACCGTAACTTCTTGCAATTGGATACCACTGAAATAGAGGAAATGATCATCGACTTCCGTCGATATACTGTCGAACCAGCACCAGTCATCATCAAAGGTGGAAGGGTTATTTCTCATAAGTATCTCGGTATCCACCTGAACAACTTCTTGACATGGGGCAATCACGTGGATGATCTGGTAAAGAGGTTGAGTACCAGGTAATATTGTCTAAGGAAGTCGGCAACATCCAATTTTCGTACCGATATAATGCGAATAGAGTATAGTTCCACTCTCTGCGGAGTTCGGGGATATTGTCTGAAATGCTGGAATGAATGTTATCAGAACCGAGAAGGACTGTGTCGATGCATAATAAAGAAAGTTGGTGGAGTAATTGGATTCCAGCTGTGTTCAGTTGACTCGATGCATCATTCTCTACTGTAAACCAAATTAGAGTCAGTCTGGAATGACTGCTCACGCCCCCTGTCCTTTCGCCTCCATTAAAGTGTGATCAACAGAGGCATGGGTAGACTGAGACAACCGTACGTGAGAACTAATCGGTATCGCAAGTCTTTCATCCCACGTGCAATCAAACTTTTTTTTAATGACAACCAGGGCTATATAGTCTGACGTCTGTTGCCTTCATCGTGTTTTCATCTCGTTAGAACTGTTAACCATTCTTATTCCTTGTATATACATGGATCTCTTTTTCCTTTACTGGAGCAATTAAGTTTTTTATACTTACTTATACTTACTCACTCACTCACTAAATTTAACAGATCGTAACCATAATTAGGTATCTGATTAGGTCAGGCATATTTATTTCGTCACTATTAGTTTCATTGTCGCTCACTCACATGAATGAACGACAGGTGAAGCTGGTCTCCTGTAGGCACCTCTCAGCGCAGCCTATCTCGGTTAGATCGGGAATGACGGCGGTTCCAAAGTCTCTGGAGGCAAAGGACGTAGTATCGAAGGAGACTCCTGATAAACGACGAAACTGATGGATGACGTTGCTGGTGCCTGGAAAGAACATAAATGTTCCATTTGTCAGACGGCTTCGAACTCACTGGGTGGTATGAGTCATCCTAAAAAATAGGCATAAAACCCAGTACTTATGATTCGGATCATGGTGCTTATACGTCGTAGTGTCCACTACACGGAATCTTCTGATCCCAGTCAGCAAGCAGCTAGCGGAACGCTGGTGTTTCCGGGCGGTAAAACGCTGGCGGTTTTGAGACAGCGATACGCTAGCGATCCGCCAGCAAAGCTACCAGTCGCTGGCGGAACGATGGCGTATGTCGCTACGGAAAAGCTAGTGGTTTTGCACCAGCGGTTAGCCAGCAGAACACTAGCATATTTTTTCAATAAAAACACTGGCGATTTGGGGACGGTGATCCGCTGGAGGTCCGCCAGTAAAGCCGCAAGCAGTTGGCGAACAGCTAGCGTGTCTCGCTGCAAAACAGCTGGTGGTTCGCACTAGCTGGTATGAGCTGGCGCAACGCTGGCGTACTTCGGCAACAGAACGCTGGCTTTTGTGGACAGCGATCCGCTAGCAGTACGCTAGCAAAGCAGCGAGCGGTTGGCGGACTGCTGGCGCGTTTCGCTACGAAAAAACTGGCGGTTTGACAACAACTGTTGACCGGTGGAATGCTGGCGTATTTTGATATTGAAAACCAGTTGAAGTGTTTTGAACCCGCCATCATCCAGCTAGCGTTACGCTAGCGGATTTTTGCAGGTACACAGGATTGCTGGACTCGTGGTATATCGAGAACATGTCACATACAATAACTGGTAACACATATAAAATGCCGGAAAATTCGCACAGCCTGCGATTCGGCCATGTACAAACGTACGAAGTTCGGGAAAATTGCCCTAAAGTGCATATCTAATCTCTAATGACATTGAACATAACCCTTCATGTTTGTCCAGAACTAATGGAGAGCACATCCACCAAGTTTTGGGGATAGCATGAATACGGTAATGCAAAATAGAGGGCAGCATTACTGCAGTGACTCCCGAACTCGAAACCATATAATGTTCCACTGGGCAGACATGTGTACCAAATTTTGTTCGAATCAGACAAACTTTGAATGTTCGCATAAATCAGGCGAAATGGAGGGCAGCATCACTGCAGTGACCCAAAGTCGAACCCATATCACATTCCACTGGGGCAGACATGTGTACCAAATTTCGTTCGAATCGGACAAACTTTAAATGTTCGCATAAATCAGGCAAAATAGAGGCAGTGGTGGGGACATGTGTACCAAGTTTCGGATCAATCAGACTAAGTGTTGAAGAGTTATTGCATTTCTTATTTCCCTTATAAATTACCCCCATATATATAATGGATCAGTCCAAAAAGCCTATCAGCTTAGTGGAGAAAATGAATCTCAATCAATGTATTTGATCACTTGTCATTAGAGCCTAGATGAAAATGGGTGATGTGGTGCTATAAATATACATTAGATATAGGGGTGATAATGCTGCACTTTCATTTTGGCAACAAAGGATGAATATTTCTGAGAAATACACCATGGATACAGTTCACTACTATGAAAACATCAGTGCATATACATATAGTGTACCTGTCATCTGTCTCTGTCATGTCACTTGCATGCAGTTTTTGCATGATGTTTCTCAGTCTGCTAGTTCAGTCACATCATCACATGCACAGCCATGTGATTGTGTGCCACGGATGATCTAATATCGGGGCTTGCCCTAAAGATCGTCCCTGCGTAGTCCGCTGTACAGAGCTGAGCCGAACAGCTAGCTGATAGACAGCGTTCTGATGGCTGAAACAAGCAGTATAGTACTCAGTAGCCACCGTGAATGCAACAGCCCAGAATTACTGAACAGCTAGCAGATAGACGGCGTTGGAATAGCTGTCGCCGGCGGTTAGCCAGCAATGCACCAGCCAAAAGCTACTGAAACAGCTGGCGGACAGACGGATTTTCGATAGCTGATGCCGGCGGATCGCTAGCGGATGCCGCTGGTGTTACGCCGGAAAAAAGCTGGCCAAAAAGCTGGCGGTTCACCAGCGTGTCACGCCAGTCAA
>JAUOBX010639609.1:0-15005 GCA_032360705.1 Eupentacta quinquesemita | reverse complement strand
TGTGTTGGTGCTTGTAGGAGTTACTCACTTAACCTATTGTGATAGAGAGATACTCAAACTCGCTCGATAGACCTCTATAACCCACACCTATATCATCATATGTCCGAATGTGATGTAAGTGCAGTGTGTTTGTTACGGTTCATCAATACTCGCCATGCGGAGGACTAGTCCTATACGGGCCTGGCGTGAGTGCACACCTCTATACTGCATATTGCTAACTTTATCAATTGCGAATTCTCCACCGGGCAAGGAGAACATGTGTATGTATGTTTACAATGATACTCACAAGCCAGAACGGTTCAACGGTTCAACGTCCATGATCATGGGATAACAAATATATTGGGTTGCTGCTAAGAAAACTGGACGACGACTTCACTGACGGCGCCGGGTATCGAACCCACGACATGACCTCATGATTGGAAGAAGCCGATTATATCCATGCACTAGACCATACACTCGGTGTGCCCCATGGTGGTGTGTTATATCTCTGGTATGATTAGTCGAGATTCAAACCCCGGTTATCCAGATCAAACCGAAGTATCCACTCAGGAACGTATGACGCTAGTCGAATACTGACAACAAGCTTTCTGAGTAGAGGTTAGCCTATCGTTTTTACAAGCCAATTTCGCCGAAATGTCAATCCTACACAATTTTTCACAAATGGTTAACCAAATTGATCCTCGGTTTACACTCAAACCAGTATGCTTCCCAGAATCCCAACATGAAAGCATGGAAGCAATTATCGTGTTCACGAAGATTTATGACTTTGACCTCTGGTGACCTCAGATTACCTCTGACCCGTGGAATTCATGTACTCTCCAGTGTGACATACATACCAGGAAGAGCGTCATCAATTCAAGTTGGGTCGAGCTATTGTACATACAAGTTAAGCGTCACACACATACATATGTATCACACACACATGCACACACACGCATGAACACGCACATGACATGACTACATAAAGTCCTCGATTGTCGCCAAATGAGAAGCGAGTGAAATTCCCTCCAGGAAATGGAGACAATAGCACAAAATTGATATCGGGTGGAATATTTTCATCGATTGTTCGTGTATTGTCTGGGAACTGATAAGTATCGTTGCAGCCTGCTCACTACACAAACTAGCCCTTCCATTACGTGAGTATATGTTCCATTGGGGGTAGTTAGGCATTTAGTTAGGATTCATGATGAATTTATTGTTCTGATTTCCGCTGCCGGATACTCATCACTGTTTAGCTATTACAATCACTTGCCGTTAAAGTATAGTCGAAATCCTAAAAGAGGTTTTGTTCGGTTTCAATATGTTGCATTGGTTTTGACTATCAACTGCCAGAGACGTCCACATGTCGCACCGATGACATGAATATTTCGTTTTAGTAATAACTGTTGGCTCCGGGATAGTATCATGTCAACAAAAGTAATATTCATCCATTGAGTGACAGAATATGAAAGAATATGGAACACTTTCCCACAAAGTCAAAACCCCCGAGTTCGTGAATGAATTGTCTTCCTTCTACAATGAACAAGGTATCCAACAAGCATATCAAATGGTGATAAGCCCCTATCAGCTGTGAGATAGAGGTTATTGCCGATATCGCAGTTATATCTGCATTCGGTAGAGCCATTGTCTATCTTTAACCATGTGTCAACCAGGTTAATCCGTAAATAAGACTAAGATAAACTACATAGCTCCAGTAACGGGAATTGGAAGTTCATATTAAAACAACAAGATATATAAATATATCAGTGTATATACAATGAGACAAGAAAAAGAATTTATTTAGTTAAGACAGATGGAAACATTATGAAGGCAACAGACTAGCAAATCAAGTTGTGATTGAAAAGTTTGATTGCACGTGGAGTGAAAGAGTTTTTACGTCCTTATTACCCAGTATTCGACCTCTTCACCAGCGCATTCACGTGATCACACAATGTTGAGGAATTGTCCAGGTGGCTTGTGAAAAGTTACTGTCACAAAAATCCACGAATTATTAAAGCTGGCAGAGATATGCATCATCGTCATTACCATGGATGAGTCGATCCATTGCTGTATCATCGCCAAGTTTAATAGTGGGACATATCTTTTCCCTGGTTCTACAATCAGATATGTACAGCGTGAACAGGAATGGAGCTAGACATGTGCCCTGTGGCGCTCCAGTGCAAGAGGTAATATTATCTGACAGCATACGTGGTATTGAGTTCACCAAATCGGTTACGAATGTTAAGATAATTTATAGTCCAGTGAATGAACCCGTGAGGAGTGCCCATGTATATGAGCTCCGTAGCCAGAATATGGCTGGATAGTGTTGAATGCAGAGAAAAAAAGATCAAAACATGAGCAGAGTTACCGTAGTGCTCCAAGTGGGAGTACAGACGCTAGTGGAGCAGCAGTAGGGGTTCCTCACAAGCACGGCTAGTCCTGTAAGGCAAATTGTAGAAGATCTAGAAGTGGAGCAATCAAGGAACTGAAATTACTTTGATGATTATCAACTGTCATTGGTACTGCAGGTCACGCAACAGGATGGAAGTCATTCAGACACGAGATAACCGAAGGTTTTAGCATTGGAACAAAGTTGGACTGCTTCTAAAGTTGAGGTTGTTCCCGAGTTTGAAACGAAATATTGTATATAACAATAAAATTACGAACCAGCTCTACTGCACAATTCCTCAGAACCTTTGGGCGGACATTATCAGGTCCAGTCGCCTTCGAAGGGTTCGACCCGGAGAATAATTTTACGAATGGTTTGAATAATCATTATGGTCAAAACGTTTAAAAATTGTTTAAATTATTAGCATATTCAACTGTGACTTCTGAGATGTTTTTGCTGTAGTCTCTCATGAGTCAGATATGCCGTCCCAGATACATCATGTTATTGTTTGTAAATAGGGTCTCTATCTTGTTCCGCTAGACAGCTTTCTCAGTAGGCCCTATGGTATAGTTTGAAAATCCTTGCTCAACTGCCTCGGTTCATTACATAGTTGAACAATTTAACAAGAAAATAAGTGTTATTATCCCTCAAACAGACAGCAAAACTTCTGACAAACATTCCATGCACGCCATACTCGATACGGTAATGGCAGCTTGTCGACGCCAACTAAAAGTAGCAATGCAATCGATCGCTAATTTCACAGTTGGAAGGATTACTGCATCCTCCAAACGTCAGTTATTCCTGGGCATGGTCTTATCATGTGATGTTCTATGTTAGCAGTTATTTAGAGATATACGCACTGAAAAAACGAGTTGATGTCCTGGTCGCTAACGCGGAGCTCAATCCCTGAATAAATCCCCAATCCCAGCGGTAGAGGATATACCTTGTGTCCAGCGCTCATCTACTGGTTATACAGGGCGTCGAGGTGGCAGATGTTATTGTGTTAGCATTAACAGTTACATAGTTTGAAGTTGAAGTACAGTATCTATAGGGTTTACCCAGATGGATAAATTGAGCACTATACTCTTATGATGTAATACGCTACTGATAAGTAGGGCTGAGTCATGCCGTCAGCGGTTCCACCTTGACATAATTTACTTCGCTGTATACAATCGTAGATGAATAATCGTTGGTTTATATTCCTGCTTTGTCTATTATTGGGATTATCGGTCTCGGCGAACTGTGACGCAAAACAGGTTCCATATGCTGTTGTTGTCAAAAACGAAATTAAAACACCGTCTGCCTAAGTTCCCAGCCGTTCTAGTTCTCGTTGTAGTCTTTGCCACACCGGCGTGATGGCTTCCTAATCAAATTAGTTTGTTGCTGCTGATACGATCCATACGACATCGTTTTAAAAGTGATCGTTGGTAATTCGGCGCTTTGTTAGATGATTAGCGATACAGTGACAAACCAAGTTTACAACTTTTACCGTAAAGATCATCCAGTATAAATACAATAGCGCGATTATCTGAATGATTTTCTCCCGCTATAAGATGCAGTTGATTACAATTTGGTTAACGTATTACGTCAGTGATAATGGGTCCACCAAATATTGCCTAGTATTCGCTTTCGTTATACAGCAATGCAACAGTATGGAACAAGGGAATTGGCATGGCTTACGGTCACCATTGAAATTATTTTCTTATATACACTAGAAACAAAGGGCAACTATGAGGATAGTAATGCTATAAAACACTCTATGAATGTGTGGCATAAATATGCATAGAAGTGTGAGTGGCTAATATATCACGACCTGTCAATTATGTGTTACCACCTTAAGTGATTACGCGCAACAGAAACTAGCAACTCACTTCAACTGTGCTGGAGTCAGCGTATGAAGATGACCAAGAATGAAAATAGAAAAACAATGTATATGAGTGTATCAGAATTATACATTGATATACAGGTAACTCCCCAAATTAATCTCACCGTTATCACAAATTACGGGTGGCATCGGAAACTGTCACTCTACGATGGAGAATGTGATGTATAGTTGCAGCAATGCTATTCGTTATTGATATAAATTCTTGAAACCCTCGTCATTCACTGATTAACAACTCGTTCTCACAATCGCCATTCCACGTCCTCACCCGACGGGCTGTCGATCTCCAGTATTAGATTACTCTCTCTAAACCTAGAAAAACAGGTCCAATGTTGGTAACTGAATTTTATTGATTACTGCAAATACAATCCCTAGGAATGTTCTACGCCTCTTGACAGCAAAACAACGAAGCTAGAACCTCATAAAAAATAAACTATCGGGAAGCAGATTACCCTTTCGAATACTGAAGATGTTCTTGTAGAATAAAACACAATAACGAGACTATAGTTGATTGAATAACGCTTTTTTTTTCAAAGAGAACCTACAGCAAGACAGTATAAAGCAACGGACAATGGTGTCTTCTCACAGAATATTGAAGGTAATAATAAATTCATCAGGTGTCAGGATCAGGTTTTTTGTTTCTGCATACAATATGGGCCACTAATAATGTGAACTCGTGAAAATGACAACTGGTATTTGTTGAGTTATACAGCTTCAGATCAATATGTTTACTACCGTGTAGCTCCCATATTACACGTTTACTCCCACATGATGACATTCGTCAAAATGCTACAAACGTTGGTAATCAGCGGATGGATATACGGGGAGCACGGAGCCCCATGATGTTAGGCAGTTAGGCAGTTAGGTGCTATGTATTATGGTCGTGTATGTGCCACTATGTTACTGTGTACTACTTATAGCATTATTTCATATAATGGACAATATGATGAATTGTGCACACCGTTGTGAACTCCGAACACCAACTCACCCCAGCGAGCAGTTTTCGTTACGATATCGTTATTTAGTACACATATTTGCATTAGCTGTACGGGCGTGACTCCCAGTTAGAATAGACCTATGCTACTTATTCAGCCCTCTATTTGTGAGCCTTTATACGTGATTTATCACACCAGGCGGCAACTTGATTTCTGCTTTCCGCAAAATCCGTACAAGCAGAGTGCCCTCTCAACCAATATACCCCTGAAGACGTGATACTCATAACGAGAAACGAAAACCCCAGAGAACACTCCAGAAGGACGGATATAGCCGGGGCAGTCTTAGCAAGAGAAAGCAGTGCTCGAGTCGATAATGAATTCTTGGTCCTCCGGAAGAGAGTCAAAGTGGCAGTAATTTCTCGCAGCGGTTCTCTACGCCCTCGACTCTTGTGCGATTGAAATAAATAACGACGTTGCACCCGCGGATATGAGTATTTCATAAAGTAGTAAATCACTCCATAGAATATCAATAATAATAGGGCCCAGACAATTACAATTATGTAAGATGGAGACGAGCATAGAAGTGTAGTATTCCATTTTCACACAGCCAGCACAGATTTCACGATAGTAGCACAATAGCTAAACACATATTAGTCTGTATCAGTTTCAGCACTCCAAAATCTGAATGACCTATATTGTCTGCAGCGATGAAAACGTTGGTGACAATACTTACCTATTTCAACGTCAGAGTATGGAGTTAAAGAGTGAAATCCAAATGATGGGGGCATGAGAACTTCCGTTTTATTCATATTCTGGTACCTGTGTCTGGTATTTGGGTGATTGAATAATTTGGTAGATTGTTTTCTGGACATGATGAAGTTATTTCCTTTCAGTAAACTTTCTCTTGAGACAGATCACATACCGCAGAGATGAAATGAACGATTTTTTGCCAGAAATGTTGGTTGGCTGGAACGTGCCCGCGGAGAGTCAATATGTCAACAACAGCAATTTTCATCTAGTAAACTCCATAGCTGCACTAAAATATACTTGAGCCTCAGATGGTAGATATAAATGGAACAGTTGAGAGTAGTGTAGTCATCAGGGTGCGATACTTTAGTCCCAATGTAGGGCTCTCGACTCCGATGCAATTGATATGCATAGAGAAGTTGCACCCAAGGATATGAGTATTTCATGCAAGTAGTAAATCACCCCACAACAGCTCACTGTAGCTTCAGACATATCATATCTGGTAGTTTATGGACTGTCCGCCAGAGAAGAGAAAGCGTTACGATATATTTTTATTTAGCAGAATCTTCTTGCAGAAATTACCTTAATGCGGATCAAGTAAGTGATTTCTATCGCACGACAGCGAAGGAAATCAGTAAAGACTGCATGAACGTGAACAAAATTGAATTCTAATATGTTCACAATGTCTGTAAATGTGTAAGAATTTTGTTTAAACCACTTTCATATTCTCGAAATTTATATCCTCGAATCTGATAACACCATCGATCTAATTAGCCAGATTAAACTTTTCCGTTGCATGTGGATTGAAATACAAAATAATCATGATATATCACAAGGTTTTTCTACCAGACTAATGTTCGTGATGTAACGGAACATAATTATATGCTTATGTACTCTGCTGGCTATGGGTTTGTGCTCAATTTCCATTCGAATGAGAATAAAAATGAGTTCATATCTGGATACTTCTTTATCATAATGTCCTAAAGTTATTAATGTTCAACATGCACAATAATGCACAACAGTGTATCGAATGAATCCATTTGGCGTTTTAACTCGACCATTCTGCCGAGTCACAGTTTTTTGCTAATATGTAGCCGGAAGGTACCTTGCCAGCAACGCTCTGAGTATATAGTAGCCTGATACGTTAGAAGAAATTGATAGCGACATAGACACATCGTCGACCAGTAATGTTTATAGCCCGGAGCGTATCCTTCAAGGTAGCAATGTGTCAACACCTGTAATATTCATTAGGACTTCATGTTCCAGGCGTACCAAATAATGACATGACCACACAACCTTTCGTATTCGAATGACAGCGTATACCTTCTCGCTTCTGGCAGGATACACATTCTATAGAGACATCGTTCAAGATGTTGGAAACAACTAATAGTTGCCACTGTCCTCAGCTTTGTAGTTAACACTTTGTGGCTTACACTGCCATGATTGCAGAATGAACATGATTAGGCTATATCGGATTTGTATTTCAGGAACTGGTTTGTTGCCAAATTGGATCCTCGGAATTTGTTTCAAATGTTACAGCCCATGTGTGTTAGGGCCTGTTGGAGTTACTCAATAAACCTTTGGTGATAGGGAACTCGGGTCGATAAACGTTTATAACCTACACTTATATTATCATATATTTGGTACAACGGTCCGGATGTGATGACCGGGTAGTGTGTTTGTTACGGTATATCAGTCGGTACTCGCCATGCGGAGGACTGCATGGTCCTATACGAAGCCTGGCATGAGTGCAGACCTGTATACTGCACATTATTAACTTTGTTAACTGCGAATCATCCATCAAGTGGAGAGAGCTTGTGTATGTATGTATACGATGGTACTCCCATGCGAGGACTTACGAATACCATATGAGGTGCTTTACAGCGAGCTGGAAACATCAGTATTGTACCACATACGGACGGTTCAACGTCCATGATTAGGAAATAACATTTACATTGGGCTGCAACCCAGAAAACTGGACGACAATTTTACTGTCCGCGCCGGGTCCTGAAACCACGCCATGACCTCATGATCGGAAGACTCATGTTATAACCACTCGACCATATACTCGGTATGCTCCACAGTGGGTGTGTTCAGTCTTTGGCTATATTTCTGGTATGATTAGGAGGGAATCGAATCGAGTTCAACCGAAGTATTCACTCGGTAATGTATGACATTAGTCGAATACAGTTATACAAACAATGTGTCTCTGATCTAGTCTCTGATCAAATGATAGCAATCCGTAATCACCTCACCATCAACATACCATATTAACATTGCATCATACTCTTTCCAAAGATATCCAGAATATGTAGGCCTACTCACATTAACCCGGCGTTAATGCAGTTCCATGACATCCATGCATATCATGTCGCGATTATTAACAACATAGGTCATTGATTTATCATGTCCCACCTGATTCATTATGTTAACGAGGATAAGCCTATCATGCTTTGACCAACAGTATGAGCTTCATCCACCCAGGTGGGTCGACTTGTTAAAATTGGGTACATAGGTCACATATTTGGAGAGGAAGATCCCTATTGTTTTTGGTGTCCGGTCCAGTTCGTTCAAGGTCACAGTAGGAAAATAGTTATATATCTCGACAACGGAAAATTTCATGGGGTAGACCGAATGGAAAAGTTTGTCCGTCTGTGTTAACCGCATCGTGTAACCTACTTTGACCTTTTGACCTCATTCGACTTTTTGACCACATGATCTGTATGACAATTTTTTGTGACAACCAGATTCCTCTTGTTGAGGCATTTCATGAAGTAGATCGCACCACCCTTCAACAATGCTCCTGTTTCAAGTTATCATAATCTATATAGGCAGCACGAACATTGAATAGATAGCTCCAAACACCCAGAGGGCCAGAATTCATTTATATCAATGATCACCCTCCTCATGCATGGCAATACTGTCCCATACCACCTGTATGTAAATTTACCATAACTTCCCCTGATAACCTTATAGTGGCATGATTTGATCCAGAAAATATAAACTAAGGCCCCTACTCATGAGTGATGAGGAGAGGATTTGTTCACCAGGGGTCATTTCTATCGAAAAGTAGCCCCTGGTTCAGATCCTGATCATGTTGGAACCAGGATATTTGTATGGGCTGCCTGAGGTGATAAGCCCCTAGGTTCCTGCTTATTCCAACCCTTGATTAAGCCAATGATAAAATAATCTGACAATCGTTTTTGAACAGACATATACATTATCTAACACCTCCCTACCAATAACACTACCTGGGGGAATACCAAGTAGGATTTCATTATACACAGGTGATCTTGAGTGGGCTGAGTAGTTCAATGGATCACTTTGAATAAAAGCTAGCAATGTAGCCATGGAGTCATAGTGTATGATTCTTGTGAGACTCATAGGGGCCCCACTTACTTTCAGGTTATACCTCAGTGAACCTATAAGGAAGTCTACATCGTAATTTAGTATATCTTTTGTAGGGGAGGGGTTGATTTGATGGGGCCGGTAAGGGAGTTGGTTTGGGGGTAGGATGCACTGCATGTGAACCACATTACTATGATAAATTACAGCTGGTCAGGTCAAGAAACTTGTCTGGTCAAAATTATGCTAATGCAATGCATGGCAAATACAGAGTAACCATTGAATGCAAAGGTACCAAACAGTCATTGTTGGTATGTACGTTGTACATATATGGTGCATAATTCATATTGTTCTCCATTTGTCAAAGGTCACATCAGGTCAACATAGTTCAAAGTCCGAAAACCTTGTAGACAGGATAACTATCGAATGCAAATGTGTATATATATATACAGACTTCGTGCTTGGTATGTAGGTGAGACGTAGTTGGGTACATAACTCCTACTAATGTTTGGCCAGGTCAGTCTCAATAATAATAATAATAATAATACTTTATATAGTGCCTTACAAAAGACGATCCCAGAGCCTTTAACAATAATCAATTAACGAAACAGTTCACAAATAGATCTCTTCAATGTTTTCAATGCAATTTTGAAAGAGTCCAGTTGATGTTTCACTCCGTATGCTCATCGGTAAGTCGTTCCGGATTGTTGGCGGTGAGGCGACGGATGGAAGATCACCATAATGTGTTGTACGAGTCGGCGGTGGGCGACGACCCAGACACAGATCCTTGCCCACTCCACAATGTTGTTCACCCCTTATCCTATGAACGAACAAGACCAACTAGCCTGACCATTATATTTGAACAAGCAATTAGTGAATTGACGCAGTTTCCTCGATATTGTTGATTGAGATAATTCATGGTAATACATAGGCATCAGGAATCTTGTTACCACAACAAAACAAAAACATCTCATTTGGAACAATATAAATTAAAAATAGATATAGGCTAATTTTGAAGAGGGGAGGGATGAGGGCAGTGCATACAAGTCACATCACCAGCCTACATGGCCATCAGACTATAATCGACATGTCCCAGTGGGCCAGTATCCCATGTATGAACTCTAAAATGGTTTTATGCATTACCTATTCCGAAATGATATATTCAACAAAAAATGAGACAAAGAATCACACCACATCGTTGTCCTTACCGTAACTCAACCAATTTCAAATCATAGCGCCCCTCCTGTATCATCATGGACAGCATGCTTATTAGGTATGATCTTTATCCATCCATATGGGGTGGAGGTATCGTGTTTAAATTGTCCAAATATCAATCCTACACAATTTTTTACAAATTGTTCACCGAAATTATCCCCGGTTTGCACCTAAAACGGCATGCTTCTCGAAATCCTAATTTGAAATCATTTTGGAATTATCGTGTTTACAAAGATTTAGGACATTGACCTATGGTGACCTCAGATTACCTCGAGTCCTCGACCTGTAGAATTCATGTATACCTACTCACCATTGGGACATATACCAAGAAGAGCGTTATCTATTTGGGTTAACAAGTTGGGTCGAGTTGTTGTTTCTACAAGTAGAACATGATACACACACGCACATATATACACACGACATGACTACATAGAGTTGACGCCAGGTAATAAAAACGAGTGAAATTCCCTCTAGAAAATGGATATCGATATTGAGAGCCCATGGGGACTACTGTTAATGTGGAAGCAGCAAACGAAAAGCACTGTTAAATAATTTAGAAGTAACAGAACATTATCCTATATTAAGACAAAACCCCCGAGCACGTGAAGAAATTGTCCACCTACTCCATTGAACAGGGTATCCAACATCTATCTCTAATGGTGATGTGTCTCAAGCAGCTGTGTGATAATATCGCAGCTATATCTGCTTTCAGTATGGTCATTGTCCATTTGTAACCATTTGTCAACCTGATGAATCCGTGGATAAAAGTTTGAGAAACTTTATAGCTCCAGAAAAGGGAATTATGATCTCGCACATAGTAAGGTCATATTAGTACAAAAACATATGTAAATATATCGGTGCATATACAATCAGACAAGGAATAAAATGTCGAATAGTTGAGACAGATGAAAGCACAATGAAGGCAACAGACTGGCGACTCAAGTTGTCAATGAAAAGTCTGATTGCAAGTGGAATGAAAGAGTTGCATTAACGATCGGTTCTCGTGTACGGTTGTCTCAGCCCCTCTACTCCTGATGATCGCATATTCATTGAGGTGACATTGAGGGGGTGTGAGCAGTCGTTCACTGACTGACTCTGATTTGGTTTACAGTAGAGGTCAGTACACTGAGTCGACTGTACACTGTTGAACCCAATGGCTCATCAACTTTCCTTATTATATGATGGACACGGTTATTCTCGGTTCTAGTGACATTCCCACCCCAGCATATGAGGCAATATTCCAAAAATCCGCAAATAGTGGAACATAAAACATTTGCATTATATATGTACGAACAATAAATGTTGCCTTATAACCTAGTATCCGACCTCTTCCCCACAGAATTCACGTGACCACACCATGTTGAGAAATTGTTCAGGTGAACCCCAATATACACATAGGCTGATAGGAATTAACCCTTACAACAGCTTCACCCTTAATGCTGACTAGTGATGGTCCAACTATATTGCTCCGTTTTGATGAAAATTATTGAATTGTGGAAAGTTACTGTCACGATAATCCTCGAACGACTGAAGCTGCCTCATCGTCATTACAATGGGTGAGGCCAGTCATTGCTGTATCATCGGCGAGTTTGATGATGGGACATATCCTCTTCTGAGATCTACAGTCAGATATGTACAGCGTGAACAGGAATTGAGCTAGAACTGTGCCTTGTGGCGCTCCAGTGCTGGAGGTAATAATATATCCGACTGACATGTGGAAGTGAGTTCGACAAACCGGATAAAAATGGTAATATAATTTTAAATCCAGTCAATGACCCGAAAGGGGTGCTGATGTAGATGAGCGTTGTAGCGAGGTTATGTGGCTGGAGAGAGTTGAATGCAGAAAAGAAATCACAGAACAAAACTTGAGCAGAGCTATCGTGGTGCTCCAAGTGGGAGTTCAGACGCTGGAGGAGCAGCAGGATGGCGTCCTTACAATGAGGGCTGGTCCTGTAGGCAACTTGTAGGGATCTGAAAATGGAGCAATAAAGACATTGAAATTACTTCAATGATTACAAACGAGGGAGACGGAGATAGCCCATAGCCTGTATAAACATTGTAATAAGATTACTTGGGAACAGATATCATTCGTACTGCAGTTAACGCAACAGTGCGAACGTCATTCATACACGAGATAACCAAACGCTCTGGCACTGGACCAATGGTGGACTGCTTCTAAAGTTGAGGTACCTCCCGAGTTTGGAACAAAAGATTGTATATACCACTAAACATACGAGCCAACTCTACTGCACAATTCCTCATATCCAGTATCTCCATTGGGACAGGTTCAGCAGCCTTCGAAGGGTTTTACCTGGAGAATACATTTTAAAATGGTTCGATAGAGTCTCCATTCCGTCCCGCTAGACAGCTTTCTCAGTAGGCTCCACAGAATAGTTTCGAGAACCCTTGCTCAACTGCCTTGGTTCATTGCCTAGTTATACAATTTGACAAGAAGACAATTAATGATATCCCCCAAACAGATCTTCCTAAAGTAGCAATTTAGGCGATCGGCAATTTTACAATTGAAAGAAATACTGCATTCGCCAAACGTCAATTGTTTCGCTAAGCTCAATCCCTGAAAATCCCTGAGAATCCCTGAAAAAAATGTAATCCCTAATCCCAGCGGAAGCAAACAGTCGAGCAGGATATACCTTGTGTCCAGCGTTCATCTGCTGTTTATAATATACAGGGCGTCAAGGTGGCAGAGAATAATGTGTTAGCGATAACATAGTTCAAACTTGAAGTGCAGTAGGTTAAGACAGATGGATAAATTGGGCAAATATTTTCGGGCCGTAATACGCTACTAACATGTAGGGCTGGGTCATACCTACAGCGACTGCGATGACAGCATTCCCTTTCCGTCTTGACATATTCCACAATATACCATTTTAGTTGGATATTCGTTGGTTTAAATTTTCGCTTCGTCCATCATCGGGATTATCGGTCTCGAGGAACTGTGACCCAAATCGAGTTTATATTCTATTGTTGTCAAAAACGGAATTCAAACACCCACCCGTTCTAGTTGAATATATCAGGTCTTGGCCAAGTAGGCGCCAATGCTTCCTAATTAAATCAGTAGTTGCTGAGGATGATACGACTTATACGAAAGCGTTCTACCAGTTACTGTTGTTAATTTACCTGCTTTGTTAGACGATATTCGATACAGTGACAAACAAAGGGAACAGACCTTACCGTAAAGATAAGATATAATAGCGCGATTATCTTAATTAATTTCTCCCGCTATAAGATGCAGTTGATTAGAAATTGGTTTACATATTACGTCAGTGATAATGGGGCTACCAAGTATTGCCTGACCAGCCGCATTCACGTCTATTTGATCGGAATGCAACAACATGAAGTAAAGGAGTTGGTCTAGGTTGTTATGAATGCAATGTATGTGATGTATCGATGCACACTGTATTTTTTATCGATATAAATTCATGAAACCCTCGTCATTCACAACCTGCTTTCGCCATCGCCATTCCACGTCCTCATCCGACGAGCAATTGATCTCCAGTATCAGATTACTCTCAATGAAAAAAACCCTAGAAAAACATATGCTTCAGGTCCAATGTCGGTAACTGAATTTCAATATTTACTGCAAATGAATTAATAGGAAAGAATAGGAGATAAATGAATAACGCCATTTTTAAGAGAGTCTTTGGCGAGGCAGTAAAAAACAACGAACAATGGTGTCTTATAACAAACATATTACAGGTATAATAAATTCATCCGGTGTTTTTTTCCTGCCTACAATATGGGCCTACTAATGTGAACTTCTGGAAATGACAACTAATATATGTTTAGTTGTAGAGCTTCAAATCAAATGTTTACTACCGTGTAGCTCTCAAATAACATGTTTACTCCAACATGAGGAAGTTAGTCAAAGTGCAACAGACGTTGGTAATCAGCGGATGGATATGCGGGGAGCACGGAGCCCCATGATGTTAGGCAGTTAGGTGTAAGTATTAAGGTCGTGTATGTGCCACCGTGTATTACTCATAGCATGTATCCATATATTAAGCAATAGGTTAATTTGTGCACACCGTTGTGAACTCCGAACACTAACTCACCCCAGTGAGCAGTGTTTGTTACGATATCGTTATTTGGTACACTGAATCGCGTTAGCTGCACGGGTCTGTCTTCCAATTAGAATAGGCCCATAGTAATTATCCAGGCCTTCATTGGTGAGCCTTCTATGAGCGATCTGTCACATGCGTGAAATGCTCATATCCTCGGGTGCAACGTTGATATTCATTTCAATCGCATCGGGTTCGAGGGTGTAAGAAATTGCTTCAGGGGAACGACTGCCACTTTAACTCTCTTCCAGAGGACCCCTAATCCATTATCGACTCGTCGAGCACTGATGAGGATTCCCATACTTCATTAGTATATGACTTGTAATGAGGATATACAATACACACTTACCTACTTACTTCAGGGTGGCATGCTCATCAAAGCTTGACAAATTATTAATCGCCACCCCAACCTGTCCTGTGCTGCATGGGTCCTG
>JAUOBX010639498.1:0-15014 GCA_032360705.1 Eupentacta quinquesemita | reverse complement strand
CCCATTTGGCTATATCGAGCGTCATACATGATTAGCTCTCGTGACACGTGAATATTCCCCAAGCCTCTTAGTGGCCGAAGAAACTGAGATTGTGTGAACCTAGTGGGGAAATTTATGGAATGAGGAATGTGTTTTATCATCCGTGACAGAGAGCTTCAATGTAGAGCTCATGAATTAATGTGGGTACATATCGAGAAAATATGGCGGTGATTCTTCACCTACTTTAATGGATGCTGTCAGCCTGCTGAAGAAAACGAACTGCGAGTTCAGAGCCATAGAAGATTAAAATTGAGATTGGACAATGAACAATTAACCCTTACTCGAATTTAAGATATTATTGGATTCCAGTTGCCTAACATTCGTCGCTAAAATTAAATGGTGTGCGAAGTGATCAACAAGAATTGAAGCCTTGAAAACTGTTGAAAACCCTCAATAAATAGGTGAAAGTTGAGGTTAAATCAGTCAGAACATATGCCTGCATACGGACTGCCTGCTAAGGACCCTACGGAAAACAACAATAATAATTTCAAGTATTTGTTGTAGTAATAAAATGCGGGTTAGTTAGTCGGCCCGGTTAGTCGTCTTTAAACTCACATCTACTGCCCGAAAGCTGACATTTATTGCTCAACCCTTTCTGACGACAAGAGGACCCTGCTGTAGCCCGCATTTCGAAATAAATGAAGGTTATGAGGCGTCACCCCTTGTGTAGCCTATTTCCCCAAGCTTTTCGTCTTTCAATATATGCAATAAGCCGGTTCAAGATTATGAATGCCCATGCTCACAACTGCTAAACGTTTAGGGAGAGACGAAATTTTACACAAAAATGTGTTCGTTATCTGGTATTTCCAGACTGCCATAACTCGTTGGAAATAATATAATTTTACCAAATTTCCGGGTGGGGGATATATTAGTGGGATTTTTTTGGTAAGAGGATTCATCTCCCTCTGAGGACTTTTTGATGATTGCCCTGCGCCAGATTGAACGATATATCCCTTGATGTGTACACACGATCCGTGCAATCCGGTCTCCGCGCGTTCCCGTGAGATATATTACCGTATATACCTTATATAATACAACCGTGAATTGCTGTTTTGTCTATATTGTTTGGAGCTGCAGGATTTCTGACTTATTATTGTATGTTCAATTTGCTAAAACCGCCAAGAGACCTCCTCTCTGCAATTTACATTTGCTGAAGTCATGGTGGAAGGTTGCAGCAAATATAATCATTGGAAACACTCTTTCTCACAATGCTGCTAAGCTCCTAATTCGTTATGAGCTAGTGTAATTTATGGTTTCCATTTTATATCACAGTTTATTTGAGTCTGACAAATACTGGACTTACTAGAAAAACAGATTTCCAAATTCTTCACACATTTGCATCTGTACGAATAGGATTCTCGAACTCATCACGCACGCGCGTCAGTACGGATGGATCCATACCTTCAGTAGATCACCAATTGGAAACGCCGACCCCAAATGTATTTGATGAATTTGATTGTTATCGCGTCTTCACATGTGGGATCACATCTCAAAGAGCTGCATATTCATTACCCATGATCAAGCCCGCGCAATTTGGTACACAATTCTAGCTTGTTCGCTCACGGCAGACGTATTTGTTGTACGTTACCACTATATTGCGTCCCCGAGGAACTTCACATAGGTGCAGCCACACACAGCCGACACTATACAAGTTACCTCGCAGGGTCCTCGTTTAGGCTACGCTTGGGTGAGGCTGATCAATCGGAGTACCTTGTCAAAGGATACAACGTGTGTGGCGTGCCTAGCGTGCCAAAAGTCCATTTGTGACATATGTAAGTTAATCTTACATATGTTCGATTTCATCCAATCAGAATGCGAGAAACTGCACACATTCAAACAATCGGACGGATATTCTAGGAACTTACATATGTTCGATTTATTAGATCCGTTCGATTTCATCCAATCAATTTCGGCTAATCGTAGTACGAGTAGTGGACACACCTTCTTTGCTAATAAATATGTATAAGCAAACCGTTTCCAAGCACTCAGTTACCACAGTTAGGGTCCACCTATTCGATGGGAAATACATTTCTTAAACAAAGGACACACTTCCACAGGGTATATATCAGGAACACAATGTGTTAAAACTGGAGGATAATTGGATAATTGGCTGTTTCCAAGGGGTTGGATGAAGCGCTGACCGACCTTGTTTTTCACGCGGGCGCGGGAGCTCCGAACACACTAACATTACAAGTACGCAAGCATATCATGCATACAGTATAGCCAGCCTAGTCACGGCGGCCGGCAAGATAGTCACGGTCTAACTTTCGGATTAATGCACTTTTCATGCACAATTGCCAAACGTTGTCCTTCCTCTCGTTCCATCATCGCTTGGTTAAAGTTCAGCACTAGGATATATGAATTACCAAGATAATGAAGTCGAACTTGAAGGGACTGTCGATTACGGCGCGTGGACTCGAAACCACAACCTCTGGATTAGGACGCTTCAGCCAACTGGGCTACCATGCTCTCATGTATCATTCGTGATGCAGTGTGCTTGTTTCGAACAAAATTACACGCCTCATCAAGTATTCATTATACCACCTCGTCTGCTCGTGTCTCTGATGGTTAGGACTTAGGAGGTGAACTTGCGATACGTTCTCTACGAGGCGGTCGTTCCACTGGATAAGAGAGTGACTAAGAGTCTTGGTGCATGAATAAAATATCAGGCTTCCGGAGGCGACAGGATCACCATGGTTCCTTCAAAGCATTCATTCAATATTCATGGATATTATATATTGTAGGGACTGTCGGTAAATTGTCTTACATGCATGCGTTATTTTAGGCCTATGTAATATTATTATTGATATTTATTGCCTGTAAAATGGTTCTCCGTGTAAATATAACATGCTTGAAACGCTTCGCGAGTTCCACTCTGGTCACAAGAAACCGACATTCATTTTGACAGAATGGATTCCCTGCGACGAAAGGATTCCTTGCTCTAGTAGTCTGGTAGTCGTTATGTGGTACCCGAATGTATCAATCGACACATTTCCATGTGTCCGTGATGGTGTAAGAATTAGGGTGACTGCTCGCGTTCAGGCTTTATATCAGGACTTCTTGTCATTTACGTTAATAGTTATAATGGCATGAGATGGCTGCTCCTAACAGGATTGCATGCCTCATTTAGTATTTAGTATTTATAAAATCACCTCGTGTCTCTGCTGCGTAAAGACTGAACTGGTGAGGTGAGCTGTACGATTCATATCGACCGGTCAGCCGATCGTGTCACTGAATATGGAAGTGACTAAGAGTATCGGTCCATGAATAAAATATCAGGCTTCCGGAGGCAACATGATTACCATGGTTCCTTCACAACATTCGTTTCATTATTCCTGAATAATGAATGGCAGCAACTAACGGTAGTTATGTGATGAAGGACATTTCAACATGCGAACTATTACTAACACTAAAAACATAGATATTATTCGTCTCCATGTCTCTGCACAGTACATCACAGTATCGTAGTGTTCTTACCAGACCTAAGCCTAAACCGCTGGTATAGGAACGGCATAATATAGGATCGAACTGCATGACAACTGGCAACTGGCGCTTGGTAACTCGTCGTTGAATATAGCAGAATATAATGAAATCTCTAGTTCGGTTTTCCTACTACTTCTTAAGTCATTTAATTTATATGCCGACTCAATTATAAATCGGGGGAGTCAATATAATTCATATATGATACAGGTATATGTGTGAGTACGTGGCACTACTTTTGAGCGCGATATCTGGGGAACTCAAGCTTCAACTCTGATCGTGTTGCACAAATATGTTAATATATGTGAATATAACGAGAGGAAAGGAACTCGTTGATTTTCCGCTGATGATCCCATGACTTCACTTCACGGAGTATAAATCCTATTGATGATACAGATTATATGCTCGGTCGATAATAATAGACACACCAGCGATCAAGCATTGATCAAACGGTCCGGTATCTCAGTCAGGTGAATAGGAGAGTTGCCAGCTCTCTATCTGTCGATCAGCCGTGTTTGTGACTAATCCAGGAACCATGAATAAAATATAAGGCTTCTCGAAACGACACGATCATCCATGGAGCCTTCGGAGCATAGTCTGGGCTGACATATTGCAAATAAAGTAGGTACCGGTAGGTACATGTCCTACATATTTCAGTTTCTGTCTACTGATATCCAATTACTCAGCAATTTGGCACTGTAATAGGACTATAGGAACGTTTACTCCATGTTTTACTAATATCTATTGAACCAAATAATATTAAACTGCATTACAAAATGTGTCCGGCATATTTAGGTTGTGTTATTCACTTTGTGAGGGCAATAAATATAAAAATAAATAAGAAAACAATTTATGTCGCTGGAGATCTTGCTCAATACCCCTTTAGCACATGATTGTAGTTTGTCAATGTAACTAGAGGCGACTAAAGGCTGTTTGGGGTCTTTTTGTGATCGTACTAAGGGTCAACGCTCGAATTATCAGTTATAGCTCTTACCTGTTTATGATTACTTGCTGAAAGCGGTCACGCATGAACGTGTGTGTATGCGCGTGTGTGCGTTTGTGAGTGAGTTTGTTTGTATTTCTGCGTGTGCGCTCGAGTGTTCCTGATACAGGGTCCAGACCCATACCAAACCCATACCTAGCCCGGTATGTTCCAATTCATTCTTCTCACACGGGAGATATGTGTACATGGAGTTATACCTTGTTTCTGATATACCACCATCCTCGCAGACTAATGCCAAAGCTAGCCTGATGATTTCCTCACAGGAGATATGTGTTCATGTGTACCTATGTCCACTATAATTTATAATATACCAGCTAGGTTCTATGCATAATGAAGCCTAACCTGACCTGATCATTTCCTCTTTCGTCCGTTCCATACTAGCCTATGTCGAGGCCTTCGTGGCGATCTCCTGAAGTTTCTATACACACGCCCTCTATTGTCATACCCTCTGATATCTGTCCGCCCGAAGCGAACTGATCAGAGGACATGACAATAGAGGGCGTGCGTATATTAGAAGACGGCGTATGATTATATAAAGCTCCAGGCAAACGCTGAAGGCCTCGACAGAGGCTAGCAGCCGGCTGGTGAGTAGTGAAGCTTGATGGAATTCAGGCTAGATCTTCAGTCATCGTCACTCTGGCGGCTCAGCTTGGCCGGAAGCTGGGCGAAGTTGCGAGCGATGGCGGCAGAGAAGCGGCTAGAGGGCTGCCAGGCTAATAAAGAATGATTGCAGCAAATTATTAGGTCCGAAATATACAGTGCATATCGTTTTTCTGCATGTCGTGACTGCACATCGTGTTCGGTTTGCTTTCGGCAGTTCAGTAAAATTGCGTCACTGTGGTTGTGTGCTCGACCCATGACGCGCTGCATCGGTAGGTCTACAGCGTATATTCATCGTCATCATTTAGGCCTAGCCTCCTGTAATATCAACTCAATATCGGAAACTTCCCGTGCGTCATTCACACTAGGTGTTGACCTTAGTACTTGTGTTCTTTCGGTTTGACAATTTTATCTCCTAATCGATGTATTGTGTTCATATTTGAACAATCCTTAACGACCACGATCAACAACGCGCGCTACTCGGCAGGGGGTCAAACCCTGTTTGTATACTATAGCACGTGCGCTGATGCATCCGAGAATCACTAGACATCCAGTGTTGTCAGGAAACAGAAAGAGCCTAAACATACACGTTGAATAATGACCGGTGCTACAAATCTGCTAATTATTACCGACAGCTTTTGCCAGGAAGCTGCTCCGACGCCTCCGAGTAGCAGTTCACTATCCACAAAGTTTCGCTCAAATCCGACACAATGTTTACTGAAAATACGCAAAATAGAGGGTATCATCCCTGCTGTGACGCCCTCGTCAAAACTCATTTGAACTTCCCAATGGCGCAGACATTTGTGACAAGTTTTGAATCAATCTGACAAAACGCTGGGGAGTTATTTCGCTATCTTCCAGACGTGGATAAGGCGGATAAGGCGGAGGTAAATCTTCAATATCCCCACTGTGGGCATATAATAGTTATAATAAAAATCTCAGCGACACGAATAGTGTCCGGAGATATTGTGTTTTCGTGGTGTGTCCGGCCTATACCGACATCTCCGGAAACTTTAGGCATTAGCTTCGTCTTGATTGATTGATCCGAATCTTGATATATGTCTACATGTCGTGCCTAGTAACATTTCCGAGGCATGGTTCGAAAGTGGGCCTTGTTGCATGACTGTTGTCCTCCATTTAGATTTCTCATGCAAAATCATCAATTTGTCCGATTTACATGGAATTTGGTGGAGGTGGTCCCGAACACTCCAACAGAACGGGACAGTTTGACTCGGAAGGCATGCATATGGCTGTCATTTCAAGGTAACTAGAGGTCAGACCCACGTACTTTAGCCGATTTTCCTAACTTCGTCGGATTTGAACAAATCTTGGTGGACGTCCGATATTGTCAGTCCGGAAAAACATCAAGGTAATTTAACGGTCACCGGAGGTCATATATGGTGTAATATATGAGATTTCCCTAACTCCGACGGATTTGAACAAAACTTGGTGGACGTGCAATATAGGCCCTAGGTAGTCTTGAACAACATGGAGGTCATTTCAAGGTCAATGAAAGTCAAATCCGCGTGATATATGTAGTTTGCTGATTCGGTCTGATCTCGTTTTTGTCACTGATGTGTATATGTTGTCTATGTTGTCTGTCATGAACTCGTGATCTGGTGAAAGCATTATAGGGTTTCACAGGGGAAGATCGTTGCCTCGATCAAGGCTATTCTTTTACTTTATCAACTACGTGCCAGGCATGTGCGACCCAGATTCGATCACCTCGAACCGTCTTGCCTTTGAGAGGTTAATCGTCATAAAGTACACAATATGACGTCAAAGAAACGGGAGATATGTCAATATTGTCTCGAGTTGAACAAGCCTACCAGTAAACAAGTTGGATGTGAACCGAATAACCTGTGTGATCGCCATGATGTACCGATTGTACCGAAAAAATATTTCCACGACTTTCGAAAATGTTCGAAAGATCCCTCACCTCCTGGCAAGGTCCCAAAATACAAATTAGGGATTCCCATCAAATTGTGGCAAAATGTACGTTTTCAAATCATTTTGCAAGATATTCGACGATCATGAGGCAAGAATGATTCTAACATTTGAAGCAAGTCGAATATCACAGATCACAGACTATATATTTAAACAGATTCAGGCAAAAATTTGAATCAATGTGGAGTTCGGAGGATACTCACTTTATTTGGGGGTCAAGTAATGCTTTCATAAGTATTTATAAGGATAAGAATTACCGGTGAGGATTGCAATGATTTCGAACTTTGCAGCAAGGTCAAAAGTCATACATAACAAGTCCCACCACAAAATTGAGCAAACATTTCGAACAATTTGGAATTTTGAGGCGAATTGTGAATCTTGAACACGAACAAAACTCTCTTGCAGCAGTTATGTAATATGATCACCAGCAATGGTTTCACAAGGGGGCATCATAAAATGCACTTCGTTCGCTACTGGGAAGGGTAATGCCATTCATGAGGGCGCATCATATCCATCAGATCTCGATCTGAACCCTCCAGGATATGGGTCTCTCGGTACGCCACTTGCTTAAATTCTAGCCAAAACAAACAGGAATACATTCATGCATATGCTGGTGCTCCTTTCCAATATCGGGTCTCCGATGAGACTGTCTCCTTGTTGATTAGTCTTGTTCAAGACGCCGTGACTGAAACTGCGCTTTCCGTCCCCAAGCGCTGGTCCCATAGATCCATCAGCTCATAGATCAGAAGGATCCTCGGCATGCGTTCGTCACGAGCTATCAGCTACTTATTCATGACAACAATAAGGCACACTGGCGGAGCTGTATTGTAGAGGCGCTCGCTTAGCTTAGTCTTGAACCCGTGAAGACTAATTGTCGATATGAGCTAGGACTTCCATTAGCCTTTAAACACATTCACTGAAGAAGTGTGAGCGGAAGAGTGGTCGAGCAGTAGCCTATCAGTGACGCTCGGCGATACTGACAATGGGTCCGGTTTATTCCGAGGTCGAATCCCACATTCACCATCACTCCATCAGACGTTTTCTCCAGTGGGGGCTGTACTCACAGTGACGTGGTCTTGGTGTCCGCGCTCTAATGTGGCGCAGTGGGCTCGGTAATTAGGAGGGGCTGTTGTTGGTTAAAGTTGCAATGAGTCTCGTCAGTTCGCAGTTACCGTGGTGGGACTTCGAAAATCTCCACTAAAATCCGAGAAAGTGGTTAGATCCTGGGGTTCACTGGTAGTCCGTCGGATGGGGACGTGAAGTGGCGGTCCCGGGAGTAGGTTGGATTGGTAACTGTGCACCCCCTGCATCGATCTCATCTAGATCTGAGCATTCCTGCCTCTTAACACCTGAGTACTAGTCAAGAAGAGGAGGCAAGTTATCGCCGGTGCTCATCCACGATCTATGCGATTCATCGATGAGCCTTCAGTGGCTTCCTGAACATGTATGTAGCAATCAAATCGAATCACTTCTACTCTCGGTCCACCGTGACAGTGACCAAAACATGATGACTGCGCTATTATAAACGTTTTTTTATACGCATAATAGTTAGCACATTGTACCGTCTGACCATACTTGACTCTAGCTGAAAATACCTTTTTGTTTCGGTGAATTAATTTCAATGCACCCTACTTGATGATACTCCACCTGTTACTTATTACTGCCAGCAATAGGTTTCCTTTTTCATTCACTGCGCAGCAAGCTAACCGCGAAGGCCATAGCCAAAATTATGCATTCATCATGTGGTTTTAATTGGTGGTTAAGTGGTTGATTTGAATTATGGCAATGTTTCGTCCAATCTTGTTAATTACAGGATTCTCACATTTTCTTCTTGTTGCTTCAGCTGACACGATCGAACCAGTGAGGACAGAGAAATATATTCGGACAGGTTCGAATATTTCAATACCGAGCTGCTGCGAAAAAAGCACCGGCTGGAAATATAATGGTAGCAGCATCTTCTATAATAGTCAACCTATACTTGATAGGCGTTTCAATGATAGTATTTCATTGGATGGGAACGGTTCTTTGGTCATTCAGAATGTTTCTACTGAACTCGAAGGGAATTACTCCTGCATTTGCGGAGACCAAGCTGTGAAGATTGATACCATACGCGTAGAAGGTAAGCTTCATACTTCAAACATTAGTTTGCAATATTATTCAAACATTCCTGAAATGCTGTTCTCAAAACTAACAGAGCTTTTGCTTGTGTTCCTTCCGAGGTATTATTTTGTGAAGCGTATTTCTCGCTATTGCGCAGTTCACACTGTCACGGAATTCATGTTCTCATTGGCTAAAAAAGTGTGGATTATAATCTTTGTTCATGGGGATTAGGGGAATGTATTTTGGAAGAATGAACCAAGGTCGAGTAAAACATTTCTTGAATACGTGAATAGGTATCTATTCACCCCAAACCTAGCATGATGCAATATTTCGAGACCCATAGACCCACCTGCATACAGCCTGCTCCAAAATAACAACAATCTGCTTTCAGCACATAGACCTCTATTTATATGAAGATGTAACATGAATCCTATACAGTGTGATTGCTATATTCGGAGTACAGGGAATCGGAACGACAAGTACTTGTTCGAACCAATCTCGTGGAACATTTTGGCAGCCTGTTGCACTGTGCGTGCAGGCAACAATGGTTTGGAAAGGATCAGATCTGGGGCTAGACCATTGATTGGCTCCGAAGCTCTATGGGGGGAGTTCTCGCACGTTAAATGATAGGTCCTCTTTCCGAATCCCGGCCGTGACGTGTGCTTCTCACTCGGGATCTCCGATACAAACACAAAAACAAACATATAATGACCTCGGAAAGAGAAAAAAAATGATTCAGGTATATTCGAAAGTAGTACGAAAATTGCGAAATTCTCAGCCCCTTTGGGACCTTTCTTAACAGCGTAATTGGCCAAATAACAACATAATATCAACCGACGAGCCGAGCTAGTCCCCACATGCCGCCATGGAAAGTTGGAACACTGAGTCAATTCCACCAAACCGTCACTTTGCGAAAGAAAGTAATAATAATACATGAATTTATATAGCGCTAAATTTGTAAGAACATTCTAAAGCGCTGTACAAAAGAAAATAGTACAGAAATAATATATAAATATAACAGAACAGAACAAATCATACGTGATATGCTCTTCTGAACAGATGGGTCTTGAGTTTTTTCTTGAAGACATCGACAGAGAGGATGTCAATATTGGTCAGATCCGCTGGGAGAGTGTTCCATAGCCGCGGGCCCTGATACGCGAAGGCCCTCTCGCATCTAAGTTGGTGCGAGACGGGGAACAGTTATCATGTTAGTGAGGTAGCAGGGAGCAATACCCTCCAAGCACTTGAGCACTTGATGGATAAGTTTAAATTCGATTCTCTCGTTCACTGGTAACCAGTGAAGAGACTCAAGAGTGTCACTAATATGACAGAACTTCGGCAGACGATAAATGAGACGGGCTGCGCCGTTAAAAACTTTCTGGAGTCTATTCAGCTAGTAGCTGGGCAGGCCAACAAGAAGAGAGTTACAATAGTGAACATGACTGATCACAAAAGCATTTATAAGCGATCGTAAGACGTGTCGGACTGAAGACGTGTCAGACTGAAGACGTGTCGGACTGAAAACCTGTCAGACTGAAGACGTGTATTTTATATTCGGACTGAAGACTTTTCGGACTGAAGACGTGTCGGACTGAAGACGTGTCGGAATGAAAACCTGTCGGGCTGAAGGCGTTCCTATTTGTTTTCGGACTTAGGACGTGTCGGACTGAATAGGGCACACCGTGACAAGACCTTTCGCCTCACGTGCAGGCGCCCTATCTATTGGTCAGGCCCTGATTTCAGGCCTTTGGTTGCGTGACAGTTGGACATAACCTCGGTCGAGAATTTATACGACCAGACGCAATTACCTGCGGTTTATAGTCGGTTCTGTCCAAATGACACCCTCTTGCAGCCAAAGGAAATTCTCACCGTTCAAGGTAGGCAATCATCTAATGGCATTGCCTCTTAGTACGACTAGTTCGTTGAATCAAAATTGTTCCTAGTCAGAACTCAAATACACAGACCTCCCCACCCCCTATTTCAATGTTGCTATTGTGAGCATTTAGCCCTTGACAGAGAAAACCAACATTGGGGGGCTTACTGCGCGAGGACATCGGTGAGAGGTATGGAGTCCGCGGAGGACACCGTGGTCGTTACGATATTCCCAAATTAGAATTATGTCATATATTTATCTGGTATAGAACGTCGGTCGGAGGAGGATATGGGGAATAGAATGGCATATGAGGGCGCCATCCTCGCTCTCATTGCGGTTCCCTTTATATGGAAGAAGCTTTTCCCATTGAACACACAGTTGTTATGCTTAAGGATGGAATTGATCAGGGAACAACCCTGAACAGCGTCAACCTTTGACTCCCGCTTTCTCAAGTGCAACGCGGCACGGGCTGACTCTCTCACTGTGAGGGATGTTGGTGCGAAGGGAAGCGGCATCCATGGTAACGAGGATGACGTTATCTTTAATTGAGCTACATTCATTGGATAGTCTAGATTGGGTCTAGATAAGGAGAGGGTTGTGTCTTGCATGTCCATGTATTCTATGCTCTACTCCGGTAGTGAGCACTTGAGTCGACCTCACACTATGCGGAATTTGATGATCGCGAGCCTTGTGAAAGCTTGCGGCCACATCCGCAGTCGCCGCAAGACCGTGAGGTGTGAGGCTGATGACCGCAAGACCGCCGCCACCGCAAGAATTTGCAACAAAACTTCTGTTCAAAAACTCTGAAAATGTCCGCAAGGCACTTTGGAGTTTTGTTATGGCAACAATGTCAATGAGCATGAACGGACGGTACCTACGCGTTTAGCGGTCCTTGATATCTAGTAATTGAGAACAAGCCCCGTCAATGCTGTACAAAGCTTCCATATCTGAAGTGGAGTTGCATGTGACTGACTGAGGATAATGAAGAACTGCCGAGGCACTATGATAATGGGAAATGTCCCGTGCCATTTCTCAAGTCACGTTAGAAGCAAGGTCACGGGAGACCACATGACTGAGGAATCAGCTTTTACAGTGACCTAGGCCTTCCGAATAGCCCAACTTTTGAGCGTGGGTGACCTATTGATAAATATACTGAGTGCATGTCATCGGTTTTTTTACATTCAATATAGTCATAATAGTTGTGGGACAACTGCAACTTGCGATCATTTCCGGTACACGTTGGAGAGACCTCGCCGTGATGTAACGTAAAATTCAGGCCTCATCCGAAACGACCTTAACACTGCCCATAACAGATTACCTCGACTACCGCCTCTCAGTACGTTCTCCATCCGACTCCATTGATGATCACGATATAAGCTATAACGTTATGTGTTATAGTTGCGTGCTATCAACGGTGCACAAATTGACCGTAGTGGTTCGCAATATGTGCGTTCAAATACACTGCGGTCACCGCTTGTGAGATCTTGTGAAATCGACTGCGAGCTTCTGCAAGAATAATTCGCACGCGAAATCTGACCACAGTGATCACAAGCCTCGCGGCACATTGCGACAAATAATTCCGCACAGTGTGAGGTAGTCTTTGGGCTGCAAAGATGAGATTATACCATCGATAGTATTTTCGCTCCACCTCGTTAACTCGTTTGTTGGGAACTCTCATCTATACCGGCTATTTTTCATGGTGGAACAGGTACGCCTCATTTATTCAATGGAGAACATACCAATTTCAAGCCTCCCCTCCTAACGGCCGGAAAGTACTACTCAAGAAAGTCGGAAGCTCCGTAGGACGCATCCGTTGGAAAATCATTTTTCTCAATAGCGACATCAGCTGCAACTAACAAAGCGAGTATCTCGATCGGTGTCCACACACAACCCAGTAACAAACGGAACCACCCACCATCGCACCGGGACTCGAAAAACGGAGGCGTAGGTTATTCAGTCACCTGAAGAATCCAATTACATCATGAATGTCCATGTTTATATATATATATAATATATTTGATAAATTAGGGCTGAGAATCGGAAATCTGGAAGGAGTGGAAAACACATAGCTACACCGGGATTCCGACCGCAATCTAGTTTCAATCATTCAAAGTCAATGCGCACTGAACCATTGAAGTGATTTCCCTTTCTCTCCCATGTTCTTATCAGTTCCACCCAAAGTATCCATTTCTTTCGATGGGCAGTTCTATGATGGCACGTGGTTTGTTGAAAATCGTAGGACAACTATATCGTATCGGCTGTGGGTGCGAACTATCCAGTGACGCTAAACATTTCCTCCATCGGTGTTGCAAATGTGACAAACGACTCTGTCATAGTAAATATAACGAGTGACCAACTCAAAGCCGACATTTAGTCTTAGTTCAAAATAATTGTGTTGTCATTATGGGGGTCGAAGTCAATGGACAAATGATTATTGGCGTAGATATAACCCATCGATGATTTTGATTCCTTCCAATTTTTCGAATAGTTCCACCTGATGATGTATCTATTGTGTTCGATGGGGAGTTCTACGATGGCACGTGGTTTGTTGAAAATCGTGAGAAAACCATATCTTGTTCGGCTCCGGGTGCGAATTATCCGATGGAACTGAACATCTCTTCCATCAATTTTGCAAATGTGACATACGGATCAGACATAGCAGACCAATTGAATATAACGAGTGACCAACTCGGCGAAGACGAAGGAGGATTACTTTGCACAGCCAGCGGACACTCGTACAGCAGAAATAGCACTGCTAGATACAGAATCTACGGTAGGGATTTAGTTTATATATAATTCACCATATCGCATTCCTCACACATCGTAATAAAGATTAAGTTTCATCCAATGATGTCTCAATCTAGGAATCCATTGGTACAGATGCAGTTCCGGAATTAATATATATCAGCTCATCATCATCAATCTGCGTGGAACGGATCTATGAGATATTATATACCGTCTTGAGTATAATAATACCTCCGCCGCATGCGGCATATTTGCCACATGAGCAGGCAAGGTGTGCTGTCGTACTGAGTGCACGTCCGATGCTTTTTCGATTGTTATCTCCTGTTATGGAACTCGTCTGCACCTCTGCAAGCCAAATGCATCATATTTGTACACTTTGCCTTTGTTCAACGCAAATCTGTTTCATTGGAGTTTTGCAGAATCCACATCCGTATGAATGGATTTTCGAATGTATATTACCCATATTCCATTACTATTTACTACACACCTGGCAACACCAGATATTTTGCCCTTACTGCCATCCTAACTATGGAAATCAGCCGAAAGAAATCAAGAGTTATTGATCATTTGTTAATGTTGTTTGATAGGGAAGGTGAATCTTTCATGTGAAAATTATTGTTATAACAAACCTGTCATACAACTTTTCTTATTTTATATCATGTGAGAGAGCTCGATGAGGTGATTCTCATGGTTGTCTTACTTTGAAGATTTAAACAATTATGATATACACAGGTTCTTATAAAGCGCATAATCCCGTTGCTCAATGCGCTGAACAAAAACGAAGGAATAGCAAAATACATTACTCAACCATAAACTTGCTCGGAGAAAAGGGTTTCCTACATATATATACTTGTAAAGTATTTAGACGGCAATCTGTTCAACAGATCGGGAGCGGTGTTAGTGAAAGCCGTGTCTCCATGTTTTCTGCGAGTTCATGTGAGACATAGAGTGAAGCGTGGATACTGAAATTCTTGCAGTGATGATTCTGGTTGGTATACTCACCATGGTACATTAGACCCCCACAAGTATTCATCGTAACAAAATAGTTAGGATTATTATATTTCACCTGTTTCGATGCTACAATTGGTACCCGACAATCATGGGCGACACTAACATATATCACCTTACAAGATTGTACTGTTTGACACAATTTTCAGAATTTCATAGTTCATAGTTTATCTGCGAAGCGCTTTGAGACTGTAAGGGGTGATAGAGCACCATTATAGG
>JAUOBX010639166.1:0-15019 GCA_032360705.1 Eupentacta quinquesemita | reverse complement strand
ACGCAATGCCATTCCTAGCTGTCAGCCTCACGCATGATCCCCGGGTAGGGAACGGTAAATATACCTAAGCCAACTGGACTTTCGTCTGATTCTCCGAGTTGTTGAAAAGATGGTGCCCGCTGCTTTTTAGCAGTTGTCAAGCACAACACCGACTGTTCTATGCCGTTACCTACTAATATAAGTCCTATGTTCAGGTCTAGTATGACCAACTCGAGAAAAACACTTTTCTGACCTCCTAGTTGGTTCTGATCGGATCCAGTCTCCAGTATACCAAATTACCAACCGAGGTTGAAATCAGTTGAACTATTTTTAACAGCATAATCGTTGTACGAATGAACTTCATTGGCCATCCAAGGTAATCCGCTAAATCATTTGTGACAACATTGTCGTTGCAGATTCTGGTATTGCAGCATCAAGCAGCGTTGGACAACAGATGCTCTCACTGTCTATGGAGGACGCGGCTACTGTGGAAGCATTCTGCAACAAGTGTAATCAGATCATCACCTGGAGGGATGCTGCCGGTGAACACTCCTCTCACAAGGATGAGATCATCGCAGGGGAGAATCTATCAGCCGAGGTATCGGAGAGAAAGACCGCGATCAGGTCGGATCTTGAGGCGTTGACTCTCAAGTTGCAACAGTCCCAAGATGCAGTATCCTCGATGTCTGACGGGCAGACAGCTCAGATGATGGAGGAGGTCACCAACCTCGCCGGAGAATTCGCTCTGAAGGTGGAAAAGAGGAAGAAGGAGTTGGTCGACGAACTGCTCCGATACCAGCAGGAAAAGGACGTCGATGTAGATACTTACAAGGCGTCAGTTCAGGAGATGGTCGACTTATGCAATGATCTGAAAGATGAGCTCTCCGGTAGGAATGCAGGAGGCGAGGCTGAAGGGAGAGTTGGAGATACGGTCAGTAAACTCATCCATCTGAATGATGTCCGGAGGAAGCTAAACTGCAAGCGTGAGGGAATCAATACGACGCTGAAAAACCTGCAGGGAAATAGATGTCGTGTTTTCCTGAGACCAACGACGAACGACGGACATTTCGCGGATTTGATGGAAAGTACACTAGCAGGAATGGTCTGGATACTCACTGACCAACTGGTTATGATATTCGATGAGAGGAGGACAACTGGTATGGTGGTATTGAAATGCTTTGAGGGGCAAGACGCGGATGAAGAATCATGGACAAAAGCAATCGAAGTTAATCATCTTGAGGGGAATGTTGCTGTATCTGGTATTGAATACTACCGTGGTCCACACCCACATGTTCTTCTGGCCGTAGGAAAGACAGTGTTCATGCTTCAGTTGAGCTACGATGGCCATCATTTTGACGGGGTCTCGGAGACGAAGTCTTACGAACTCAAGTTTTCGCCTGAGACTTTCGTAACTGCCATTGGTGCACACGAACAGGGTAGCAGACACAAGGATAAATTTATCGTGTCCATCAACACTTCCACGAACGTCTTCCAGTATAACAATGCATGTGAGCTGGATCGAGAAATCGAATCCTCAGCGTTCGTTTCCAGCGTCATGAGCATCTCCTGCGTCGACGATACAGTGGCCATAGTCGACAACCTCAGCAAGAAAGTCGTCCTCCTCGGCTGTGACTCTGGGGTGACGTCACTGATTTCAACTTTTACCTGTCCAGCGAGAGACGTTGTCATGCTCCCCTGGGTTGTCCTTTGGACGGGTGCGCTGTGGTTGGTTCTATGGGTGCCTGAGAAGGAAGACCAGGCGCTCAGATGGTGCGTCTCTTCACACAATGAGGACGGTAGCAAGGTGCAGTCTTACGAGGGTGGTTTCTCCCGGATGAACTTCCCAGTTACGATAACTAGATATATCTACGGAATTATGCTGGGATTCTCTGATTCCTCCATACACAAATTTGAGCAAGGCTAGGGAGAGGCATTCTCGATATGATCACCTAGTTGCGGGAGCAGCGATTCGGATAAAATATCGACATGAGGTGTGGGGGGGCATCTCTTTTTTGGAACGTTTATGTGTGGAAAATTAAAAGTCAACAGAGGCATTACAAATATTGGGGAGGGGGTCTCCCGTCCCCTCCAGAGTCGCCGCCCATGCTTAGTTAGATAGTGGGCTTGGAACGGATTGGCTTAGTCGATGGAGCTATACACTAGTGCTCATAGTGGCCTGGCTTTCCGGGTGTGTACTCGGGAGAGGGACTGTGTTGTTGAGAAGTAGCTGAATTGAGGTTATTTGTAAATATAATTTTATATACTTGAACAACTAGGAGCATTCGGGGGAAAATTGAGGGGGCATTCGAGGGAAGGTTGAGGACACAGAGTGATGGATATTTGGTACCTAGGATTTGAAGATTTACTTATGTCTGTTATAGAACATTTCGATATTGATGAATATCTCTGGAATATGTGGAAAATACATCGACATTAAAAAAAACGAGAACTTTTCACAGCAGAATAATATTACAACCATAATGTCCATTTATTAACCTTTTAGCGGTAAAAAAATGAATGGAATTTGATCAGTAATTTATGCATGTTTCATACAATTTATAACGAGTGAACCCCTCCAACACTTATGGTTGGTGATCAATAATTGGGTCTTCGAATTATGTTTCAAATCTGTTTCAATCGCGTACGGGATTGCTTTGTGTCATATTAGGAAAATGAACAAATTGAAATATGACTCCTTAACAGAGTCAAATCAGGAGACACTATACTGCTAACACCCCTCGCCCATGATCCAATATTTTGAGAATGTGCTGACAACTAGCTTTTCACCGAAATTGAAGCTATGTTGTTGTAATCTTATGCTAAATCATTGTACTGCTCTGTATTCAGAGGTCTTCAAAATGCATTTTTCACCGGAAAAAAAAGTGCAGATGGCTACCCTACCGTGTGAATTTCTTCTTTTGAATCAATAAGTAACGAACCCAATCAAAAACGTCTTGTTAGCTGCAGGAAAATACCACATCACATATACAGAACCAGAAATTTCAATCGATATTTCTTAATTATGTTCTTCATTTCAGTTTCATGTGACTTCACTTCGGATTCATAGTAGCAGCATATGACATTGCATTGAATGACCGGTAGCATTTTAGCAAGATGCATACGCGAAGAAGGTACTTCGGAGCGTGGTAGCCTGGTTGGCTAGAGCGTCGAGCTGGTGATCCAGAGGTTATCGATTCGAGTCCGCATCGCACCCTTGAGCATGGGGCTTTATTCCGATGCCCACAATGAGTGGGAGGTGATTTGTATGACGACGTCTGCGTGTAGGCTAATGACCACCTCCTTCGCATTGAGGTCACGCTTCAGAGAAATTGTTGCCTTGGTCCGTGACCTGGCGAGGCGAGCGGGTATGCACCCTTGTCGGCTTGTATGGGATCGGTACCCGTGTCCGGCGAGTAAACCATATACAAAATAATCCAGAAAGACACATGTGACATAAAGTGACTCATATGATAATTTGGAACTAACAGTTTGATCTTTAGTGATGTCTATCAGTACCTTGAACGGACTTTTAACATGTCAATCACATTGGGCAAATGATCGTGACCGGACAATTTGCACCCGGACAATGCCCGGGTGTCCGGATGGAATATGTCCGGGTGGGAGTTTACCACATCCTATAGAACCTCATTGTCTACCATATGTATTATGTTGTTCGCAAGAATTTATAGGCAAATACAATCTCCAGAAAAAGAAAGACATGTTCTCGCCACATACGATAGTTTCTTTCGCCTCCAGGTTAGGACGCTGAAAGACGGGACATTGCTAATAACCTACTTGTGATATTATTTGTAATATATTAAATTTTAATAAAAATTGCCCAAACCTATTATTATTATTATTAAAATTACTTTTGAAGCGCTGTTAGTACGGAATAATCGGTAGCGCCATACAAAGACGCACAACTTGAACGTGCTCAAAATGTGAACGATAAAAATGTGTTATCGAACTCCTTTTATAACTCAAATGCGAGTAACTCTTACGGAAGTGAATACGGTAAGAAACTATAGATAGATAGATAGATATGACATTTATAAAGCGCCAGTAATATGAAAAATACTCAACTGCGCTGTACAACCTACTGATAATTATTGAATGCTAACTTAATATAGTATGTCTTTACTCTGGACTTGAATTGAACGAGGTCAGTGGTGCTACGAATGTTAGCTGGGAGAGAGTTTCAGGTATGGGGACCACAGTATCGGAAGCTTCTCTTCCCCATCTCAGTTCTACATCTAGGGATTTGGAGCGCATTCACATGACATGACCGCATTGACCTGACAGATGTACGACGCGATATGAGATCCCTTAGATGAGATGGGGCATCGCCGGACATACATAGATAGATAGATAGATAGATAGATAGATAGATAGATAGATAGAAACGCGACCCAGATTGTATCGAGGTTACGACCTTCCAACTGACTTGATTATCAATCTGGATACCCACGGGACTGGGGCGTTTGTGTATCTATTTAACCATGCCCCCTGCCATCGCAAACTCGCCTTGTTTCTCAATTTAGCGTAACTGATACATGCATGGGAGCATCACTATGTGATAGCGTTCCCTGCGGTCCTTGCACACTTCGGTTTAATATCGTCACGATGCTCTATGCGGTTGTATCTCACATAATTGAGAACAGAGGTCATGCCTAAACCAGGTTTGACGTCATCTCGGTTCAATCGAACAGTTTGTATAATTTTCCTAATGAGGTTGCTTGATTTTATGGTAGGGAATTACACATCATGTAAAATAATTAGAGAGCATTGTTCTTAATATCCGTGGCTCCAATAGAGCAGCTTCGATTTTAAAGTACAGTAAACAATACGTTAAACTGTCTCAGGGGTTGCCAATTATCGTTGCGTCTGGCTATGAGATTGACTTCATACGTAGATGTCATGACGTGAATTAGAATTATATAGCAAATTTCTAGTTTCTTTTGCAATTAGGTTTTCTTTGCATAGTAGGTCAGTTGATTGTATTACTGCTAATTCTAGACTCGGAAAACGGCTGCCTTCACATCATTCAGTATACTTGCCAAAATGAGCGTAAGATGCACAACCACTTAAAGGTTTACGGTCCCTTTGCTACCCGTCGTAGTCAATTTAATGATGAAGTACATAGCATATTTATGGCGTCTTTTTTCTCCAAAAGTGCATTACCCTTCACTGCTGTGTGTTTAATGATTTCGCTCCTATAAGTGCGCACCATGCATGCATAGCACGTATGCATGCGGTCATCTGGTTTAGGTAAAGGACGGCACAATATTGAACTTCTCCAATTGTTGTGGTGACTCCTGTTTTTATCATGGGATATATTTCAGACTGGGATTGCAATGCTCAGCTGTTAGATATTATTATAGGTGAACAATGCATGATAATAATAGGCCTCGACAATGTCGTAACTAAATGTCGCGACCATGAGTCGACGCACAGCTACATGCACAGGCACACCTAATTACCACTCACCTAAAATGTGTTACTCAAGGCATGACTGGAACGATAAAGTAAAAGAAGATGCGTGGGGTAGGCACCTTTTCCCAGATAAAGCAGCTGAACACATGAAGTGCGTAACTAACTGAATAGGCCTACTGCACTATCTGACAATATCGCATCACCGTCATTTCTGTTTTGCAGTGACTGAAACTGAGATTGGATGCACAAAACGTTGCTCCATTGCCTCTCTAGTTTATATTTCATTATTTGAAAGAAATCTGAAAACGTATTTTTATACGAAACCTTTCAACTAAGCTCATATTTTGATTGTCTTAACATTCTGTTAGTATTTTAGTTCCGGGTATTTTTATACTTTTTTCTCTTTCCATCGTACAGCGCCTCCGATTACATGTTCATGTACTTCTGGCGCTTTATAAATGTTTATGATAGTAATAATAATAATAATATCATACAAAATAATAATGAATGTTTTTTAGCCCAATGGCTCAGAAGGTTCGTTAGTTGGAAGATTCAACTTCTTTCTTCGGCTCATTAAATGGAACATAACTGTTCAATGTTTCAACAAATGAATTATTAATATGACCTTGTGCTCGAACTAAAAGAAACAATCACCGTCTCGACTTGGCCTGTGAATATGTATAACAATTTCGTATAATATCAAAAACATATTCATCCGTTGGTAAAATCATTTTCGAAGGTGTGCTAGTATGTATGTGCTAATCGTCGATTTCTTCAAGTTCTACCCATGATTGTTTTGCAATGAGCGCCGCGATTGGCTGTCGTGGTCTCACAAAACCATTAGCAAATAGATTAAATTTTATATTCCTCTAATCGGAACTGGATGAGACAAAGACAAAGTTTAGTATATATTGCACTTCGATTAATCGGTAAATGGACTATAGTACATACGACATATAATCACTGAGTTTCTAGTTACCACGTCCTGTTGTTTTTTCGACAATTACGAAACTGTTCTACAATGGATGTTCCAGTCAGTTAGGTATTTTTAGGTTTGCGTCACATGTGCGATGAGATGTATTCTAAAGTAAATTTAGGTCTACGTGCATTTCTCAGGTAACCTGGAACTAGCGAAACATAGCCTAAGATGATAGGTCCACAAATTCCGTTCCATTCCGCGACTGGCTGAGTAATTTCTGAGGTTAGTTGTTTTGCCTTGTCATAGCCCACACCTGTTGCCACTACTATCCATAAAATGGCAACAAAATCCAGGTTGGAAGCCATAGCGCGGATTAAAGTAGCGCTAGAGTTATTCAGGTCCACAGCGGTATCCATCTAAAGTTCTTTTCTCGTAATCGAGAATCACGTTTGAAGGCCTCTAAAAATCGTAACGAGCGATAAATTGAGTTATGCCATGTCTGCAATAGACATATAGACGCATGTATACTGTATCTAGCATGTAGTTTTGAGTTTTTCAGTGAATACAGTTGGAAGAATACCCAGATATGTGAACATTTTTGTCTGACCTTTCAGGTAATATATGATCTTACCCATCCGTGGCCTCAATTCTAATTCTAAATCATGAGCATACGCGCCGTATCTATTGGCATAGAGGCGATTCATTTTGTATAGAATCCACCTCCCGCGGCCAGAATGTCAAGTCAGCTCATTACAAAACAAATTGGATCTTTGGCAACACTGCGATGTGGTAGGAATTAGGCCCATGATGTAGTAAATTTTCTCGGGTTTAACCCCGTGAGAATAGATTACTCATTCCGTATCATTGACATAACGGTTGCAAAACCACAGAGATGTGACCCCCGTTGACAATACCGCGGGAAGCCTATTACCTCAGCTGTGGGTCTTCCCTTCACATTAGGTCAAAATGATAACCAGGCGCCAAATTCGAAGATGCTCGTTAAATATTGAACATTGGAGATGTCAAGATTCCCGTACGAGCGTGATGGAATGCGGAACTAGATATCCGTTCTATAGCAATTCATTTATCACGATAACGATGCAAAATTGTATAGCGCAGATTTGCAGCTGACAATTCTTCAAGGTGCGTCACAACATGACCCCTGCTCATTCAATTCAGCCAGGTACATACTCTGCTTAGACAGACCTGGGCCACGAATCGAGGAAGCACCGGTTGTACTCAGGCAGTATAGCGGACCGCTCTCATAAATGGCCCTCCCCTACATTGGCTAATACCTGTAATGTGTAGGCATATATTCTATGATATTGTTTGTCGAACAGTTGCATAGCTTGCACTGAACAAAGGTGTGGGGAGGTACCAGTTCGCTCATTATTTTCTGAACGCTTGGGTCGTGACTTCCAGAACCCCCCTCGCGCGTATATGGCTACTCCACTGTAGTCAAGTTTCTCACAGGTCCCCATGGATACATTGGTGGGAGGAAACGTTCGCAGATGGGCACCTACTCAATGTCACTACCAAACTACGTAGACGGACTTGAAGAACGAAGGAGATTCATAAAGATGTTCTTGATATATTATAAACAATTTCCAAGTTCCTATTTGGTTGAGTTGAGAGTAGCTATTTAAACGGATTGCTGCGTGAAGTTACGTTCTCAGTCTCCGACCTTGTCTGATTGACTGTCCACTGAGTCCGACTATCGTCTTAGATTCAATCACAACTTCCGCCAACGATTTTCTTCATCTAGCTAAGTGTACGTCCTAGAATTCCCAGATCCTGTGCGGTCAAATCAAGTGAAACACTTCGCCCAGGGCCCCCATTAGCCCGGGGACTGAGGCACAGTCAACTTCTGGTAGGGATAAATCCAATAATGCAAACAAAACCAGTGGGGCTATTTTTACAATAAATTAGCCCGTGCTGCCTGCAGCCACATGGAATTAATTTAGACATGAAGCGAACATCTTGGATCTAAATTTGCCATTCCATTTGCTCCAGGATGAGGAGGATATTATAGCCAAAACGAGTCGACGTACATTAGTTACATTGTAGGTATGATGGTTGAATGTTCGTGTGTGTGTGTGTGTGTGTGTGTGTGTGTGTGTGTGTGCGTGTGTTCCTACGTGTGTGTGCGTGTGTGTATGTGTGTTTGTGTGTATGTGTGTGTGTGTGTGTGTGTGCGTGCGTGTGTGTGTGTGTGTGTGTGTGTGTGTGTGTGAATATTCATCCAGCGTATACCTTACATTTCTTTCCAGAACTTGGACCGAAAAAGTTGTAGGCCTCGCAAGTCATACCGAGTTCTCAGAGGTTTTCTATCGTTATTTCCATCGTTGAAGACAGGGTTCAAATCACAACTCGAAGAAATCAACATTCGAGTCCTCGGTAGTATGGAGAAAACATAAGTATATTGTATTTGTCTCGAAGTCGATCCGGCATTCGTGTCACTTCTTACAGGTTTGGTTCTAATAAAATGCTCACGTCGATCGTAAAGGTTTTACGGAGCTCACATGGAGGGTACCATGGTAGGTCAGTCTGGAACAAGACCAGAATTGTAGTTCAGGGATTCCCTGTCTGGCAAGAGAGCACGTGCTTGACTCTCACAAGGCAGCCTTAGTCAAACATCGAGGTACCGGTAGTTCGCGGACGGCCATGAAAGATGACATGACCGATTTTGGTGTAATATTAAGGAAGGCTCTTACTGCGTTGCAGGTAATGCGATACAAGCTGGGATTTTCGCACCCCGGGTGAGCTCTGGTCGTGAAAGTACAATACATATAGGGTCGGGGGGATTTCGCTCCTAGTGGCAGTTATACAAATTCGTCTGCAGCCTCGGCAATCATACGCGTACAACACGTAGCGCAGCGGTATCGGCGAGAATGTTGTGTGAACAGTTCGAATCTAGCAACTCGAGATCATTTTTATGACTGGTATAAAACCTTGCTATCTCATAAAATAGCATCGATCAGTCAGAAACGTACAGTTGGTCATATGACAACACATGATGCACTGACTGTTATTGTAGACACACAGGCATCGAGGCTTGAATACAGCTCGAGCGTTTGCTGAGGACCTGAACACAAATCAACCAAGTTAACACTGATCGGTTAAATATTCAGTCGGCAATTCCAGAACGGCCGTTGAATAAATGAATATCAGTCTTAGCATAGCGTATCTGTCATACCCATGTGAGAACGTAAATCACATATTCGCACACTGGCGAAGGTCCATTGTTTCCCTTCTCGTCACTCTCCTACTCCTTATACCTATTCTTCTACTTGCTGTTCTTTCTTCAACTTCTTCCATTTCTTCTTCTCCTATCTCTATGCCTAGTATTTATTTTCCTTCTTCTCCTTCTTCTTCTTCTTGTTCTCATCATCCTTATCCTTGTCATCCTTATCCGTAGCATAATATAAATGTGTCGGAACGTGTAGTTCTTGTGACTATAAGCTATCTGTTCACCAAACTGATAGATAGGCTAGAGGTAATACATTTCCTTCTGGCATAGGCGTCGATCCCGGGGGGAAGGGGGGATGTATCCCCCAATATTTGGTCAGGGGGGGATGCCTTAACTAGTCATCCCCTCCAATATTTGAGCCAACAGACACTGATTTTTGTTTTGTTTCCCGTCAATAGTTGAGCAAATAGCAACGGTGTCGGACTTACATGTCGAGTCATCGGTTGGACGCTTTGACGAGACGGCTGTTTTTCACTACAATATTTCAATGGAACGGCTCATCAGAAAGTGTCAACACTGCCCCTATATGGAGGCTACAAACGACCCCGAGGATGGAATGGTCACCATTTTGAGATTTCGGTTTAATTTTGGTAAGCCAATGGTTGGAGTACACACAAAAAAACTTCCTCCACGACAGCCCTTTAGACATGCTAAGTGCCCTCTCCTGCCATGAGGGGGTCTCATGTGCCCAACATGTTCTTGTGCGCTCCGCGCCAACCAATGGTGGTGCTCCGCTTAGATAGTCTACAAGTCCATCATCCCCCCCAATCTATGTGAAGGCTTCTGTACTCCTTTAGGATAACTTTGTTTTTGTCGCTGTCTGGTGGACCCGTAATTCCTTATCTCCCGGCTAATTTGTGCCGTTCGTATTCGCACGAATCGTTGATCCCGTAGTCTGCACGGGGGAGCATAACTGCTGCTGACACCAATAACCACTGAACAATCACCGATGCTAGAATAACAGGTCGCTTCTTCTCATATTTTCGTTGCCGATGGCAGATGTCTGCGGGCTATAATCAAGTTGAAATATTTAGGCGCGTCTCGACACCATCACATTTTTTGTTCATTTAGCGGCGAGGGACAATATCACTGGAGGGTTTAATGGGAGGCGTTCGCGCGAGGAAACTGTAATTGTAAGTGGACTATACAGACAGCATGATCAGTCATAATCAATTTTCTTATTCGGTGGTAGTCGGAGATAGAAGGCGTACACTCAGTACTAAATATCAAATTGCTAAGCATTGCCCATAGATTGGTTCGAGTAACGTAACAATCGAACCATTCACCATTCGTGACCACGAGCAAGTTTGTTCTTCCAAAACATCAGCGGATAGCCTGCGCTGGCCCGGGGCTGCGTAAGTATAGTGAATGCGAAATCTACGGATGCCCTGATTACTGATTACATTCAAAGGTAGTCTACCCTGAACGTACCCCAGTACCGATTGTCGTGGGCGATGTCCCCGAGCAAATATAGAGGAACGCCATACAGTTAGGCCTTTTTCTTGATTATACCGACAGGACAAAACGATGATGAACATATCTTCACCTAGAAATAGAACCCTCTGGTGTCACAAACACAATATATGGTAGCGCTGCCGGATGGGAAATATGATAAATGATAGAATTACTTCCTGATATAGTTTCGTCAACTGAAGATCAACCGGAAATATTTTACATGGCAAGAACAGTGGACCCTTATGCGGCATGGCAGATATAGGGACGATTTGCTCTTTCAATTATTGATAACATCTGTCGATTTGGCATAACACACAATCGGAACATCGGAACCAATGAACTTAGCCCTGATCATACACAGTAGAATAGATCATATGTCAGCTCGTGAGTAACCTACGTCACCCTAGTGCATTAGACAAACAAGTCAAATGACTGATGAATGGACTCGACGGCTCGGTCTCGGACACAACTGGCTCGGATGCTACCTAACTGAACTCGGCTTCGATTCGGCCTGTGCTAGACTCAGCTCGGATGAAGTAGATTCGATAACAACTCTGTCACCAGTCAACTGCAAGTGGAGATGACCCGTAAAAGGAGAGATCCATGTGTAAGGTAGAATACTTGGAACAATTTCAATTTTATATCGATTGAGACTTAGATTTAGACTTCGATGTAGATAAAATTCTACGCAGCGATATATACCCCAACTGGTGAATCAAATCAATCCGTGTGATGGTTTCTGGGGAGTCGATAGACACCAGCGAAATCACAACTTTTAGTATCGGATGGTGTTTACAATAACGAAGGAGGCATGTTAAACTGAATGTCAAACATAAAATCTAATGTCAATCGCAGTTTACACTGCCTAAATACGAACGCATCATTTTACGGGAATTATTCTTGATCACACGCGATCACATGGATAGACTACCGTGGGTGGTCACGTGGTGTCTCCGGAAAAACAGAGGCGCTACATGAACATGTTGTATACCATTCCGATTAAATTGCACGGACAAATGCTTATCCTAACATCCCGGGGCAAATAACAAAACGACATGCATAATATCCGTCTGTTTCCCATCATACGATACTAATAACGTATACTTTGGAAAATACTGAGGCCCTCGATTCAATGACATGAATATATCATTCTTCAGTTAATGAACAAGTTGCAGTTTAGCACATTACGTTCTAGTATGTGTATTCCAGTGTCGTAGGGTTATCAGTATTCAGTGGCCTAATTTTGATGTGATGTATACAACTACTGAAATAATCCCACATCACAGGCTTTGAAAGAAATGGGATACTGAGAAAAAAAACGCACAACATTCTATTCTCATTTTCAAACTACGTCTGTTCTTTAGACATATGGCGAGCGATCACATATTCAAATGATGTTGGAGAATAATTACACACACCAGTTATTATTATTATTATTATTATTAGATAATGTATATAAAGCACGCTACTATACAACAGCGAAGTATGCAGCGGCCCTTTACAAAGTTACCCTGCGAACGCCAACGTGAAGAGATGTGTCTTCAGGTTCCTCTTGAAGGTGTTGTAGTTTAACGATGACTTCACCTCATCAGGAAGGTTGTTCCACTCGCGAGGACCCACCACCGAGAACGCCCTGTCACCGAAAGTCAAACAGTTAGTCCTAGGAACAGTAAGCCTAGGGGCACTGTCTCCAGATCTCAACCCGTATCTGGGCAGCGCTATTATGTGCGCTTTAGCGTTTTTGTTTAATGGCAGTTGACAGTGATGATCATATGTCATTTCGGAATAGATAGTGGCCAACTGGGACATGTCAAATAGGCTCTTCTGGTCATGTAGTCTGGTGATGTGACTTGTTCGCCCTGCCCTGCCATGCACTGGACTTTTCGTTCACTAGTTATCGTATTTACAAGGTTCTTAGACTTTGATCTCTGTTGACCCCAGGTGACCTTTGACTGAACCCCAAAACAATAGGGACCATGCACTCTATATGTCCAACCTAATTACCAAGTTTGAAGTCTCTGCACCTTTCCGTTCACTTGTTATCATGCTCGGAAGGTTTTAGGACTTTGACCTCTGTTGACCCCCGATGACCTTAGAACGAACCCCGAAAACTATCGGGTTCATGTACTCCATATGTTCAACCTCCATATCATGTATGGAGTCTCGGCAATTTTTCATTCACTAGTTATCATGTTTACAACTTTGATGTTTACAAGTATGATGTCTCTGCACCTTTTCGTTCACCAGTTATCGCGTTTACAAGGTTTTCCGACTCTGACCTCTGTTGACCCCAGGTGACCTTGAACTGAACCCCAAAACAATAGAGACCATGTACTTTATATGTCCAATCTACATACCAAGTATAACATTTCTGCACCTTCCCGTTCACTATTTATCGTGTTCATAAGGTTTTTAGACTCTGACCACTGTTGACCCCAAATGACCTTGACCTAGCACAATAAACGATAGGGTTCTCCCCCACCATAATTTCAACCAGCCTACCTAATATGAACGTATATGATGATTTCGTTCTCTAGATATCGTGTTCACAAGTTTTTCGGGTTTTCACCTCTCCTGACCTTGAATGACCTCGGACTTGCGCCAAAAACAAAAGGGTTCTCCCTCTCTATAATGGCAACCAACATTTCAAAAATGAACATGTTCAGTGCATTTGTTCTCCAGTTATCGTGTTCACAGCAAGGTGTCACATACATACACACACACACCTACACATGGCATACTGACAAACGCCGCATTACCGGGTACCGGTCGCGTACTTGTTAGTGCGGAGGCCGATCGGCAACCCCGAGGGAGACCGCGGCGTGGCAGCAGGACGGGCGCCCAGCAGGGGTTGGCCCGCCGTTGAGCAGCGGAGCGTGACGTGCGAGCTCTTCATAAGCGCTGCTCGCGGAAGCCTACTGCCAAGTTTCGAGGTGACTGTGGAGCTGAAAGGGCAGCGGGGCTGAGCTTGCTGGTACGTGATAAGGTAGTCGTGGTGCGTGCACACATACGCACATGTGTGATTGCAAAGATTCCTTCTGGCTTCGGCAAGGAATAAAAAATAACAACAAGGAATCGTCACCACAAAAACTACTCGCTCCTGTTAATCAGTAAATCAGGCCTCCGGGCCGGAAAGGTCATAACATCATCGTCATTGAACGTTTTCTGAGAAATATGATGTTCATAATTGTTGCTATAGGCCCATAAAGGCTATTCGATAATTGCCGCTTCCGGTGCAGTGTAATTCTCTCAGTGATCGGTCCCAACGAACTGCTTCTTTTCCAAAAGAAGAAGTGAGAGAGTTTCACGCCATTTCTCGACCTGTCACAGAAAAACATATTGAATCGATGTCGCACCTCGAGGCATTCGTGCGGATGCATATCAAGAACGATGCGTCGCGGGACACCATTGGGAATAATTGAGCTGCAGTCACGTGATCTGAAGTCATCTGCTCGAGTTATTACTGACCACTCGGTTAATAAGTTCAAAATTGTCGTTGAATGTCTGTGTGTATAGTTCTTGTGGCCTCAGCCATGCGTATTAGTGATGAGTCTCATGTTATTCTAATTTGCGATTACATCGCACTTTTTGGTCATTTCGAATATGGAGAAATAAAAAATGAGAGAGTGGCATGTGTCCGAGGTCGTCTTCTCTGGCTATTCCTCACCCAGTTGTTTGAGATAAACGTGTTACATGGCATGATATATTAGAGGCACATGATTCGTATACGCAGATGAGCGACGAGTTTATCTACTTGTGGAGCGCGCTTTGTATATGCCTACTGTAAAGCCCCGTCACACTGCAACGATATCGTATAGTGCAACGATCCGATTTCCACGAATTTTGGCTTACGAATGCCAGTTTCTTTTTATTATGGCGGACATACACAGCGACAATGATAAAAGGACCTCATTCGCTATGTGTGTAACCAATTCGATGTGGAATCGCCCATTCCCAACTCGATATATTCACCCAGCTTCTAT
>JAUOBX010639055.1:0-15022 GCA_032360705.1 Eupentacta quinquesemita | reverse complement strand
AAGCTTGATGAGAAATGAACGAAGCACATGGGGCATGTAAAATGGCGGCGATGGCAAAATGCTGGTGTTGCCAACTAGTACATATGTTTGGACCGCTACAGTTTCAACAGCTATACCCTCAATGCCCGTCACTCTGACGGGGCACAGGAATACTATATACATGCCTAGAAACATAATTTCAATCAGCATAAACGAAATCGCTGCCAATTGCTATATTTTCAATATCTATTATATCCCTGACAAATGTGTGCTTCATAGTACGTCCTTGCAATGGCTCCCGTTAGTATATGCCATAGGCACGATGACATTTTAAAGAGGCGACACCACACATCCTGCAAATGTCGGCTTGTGTAACACGCCGCCTGATTACTGGACCATATCATCTTTGCTAATGCTACCAACATGTGTCACTGACATGAGTATACGAAGTAAGGTCATTCGCACATGAACTACAGGATTGGACGTTTGAAAGATATGAGTAAAACGCAGTGGAGTCTTTGTCAAAACTGAACACGGTTACAAAGACCAACTTCAGGTTATTCCGCCAACCCCCTCATATTCCCACATACAGTGATAGAATAGTCGTACGAAACCGTCTCTGTAGTTCAAGGTTCAGTTTCAAATACGAGAAAACTGCATCTAGTAAACATTTAGATCAATTCTGCTCAACTCATGTCTCACGGAAAAACCTAGTTTGAGAGTCAAATACGAGGCTGCCGAGGTCTTGCATTGCATTTAAGACCGATGATGACGTCATCGTAGACTTTGAAATGACCTAAGCGCAGCTGATGTTATTTGGTCTACGATTACGTCATCAGAGGTCCTTAATGCAATGAGATACCGATACTGTATACCTCCATACTGAGGACGCAATAACTTATAGGAAGCGGAATGAGACAATTGTATATTTCCATTAGAATATACCTGGGAAGAACGGCTCTCAACCGATATTTATTATGTGAAGAAGTGAGGATTGCAAGAATACTTTGCATGAGGCGTATAAGTGCAGTCGAATAACTCTAACTAGTTGACTACGGACACGAGTCCTATTATAACAACATTAATTAGAGACTGGAAATTATAACTTTCGTGAACCAGAAAGCCCGAAGGCTTGGGGATTCCTTGACTCTTCACCTGCGACGTTTGGCTTCGAAACCGGCAGCAGGGTCCATTAACTAATCAACCCTGGTTCACAACGATTATAAGAGGTATTGTATTTTCGTTAACGAAGCTACACGATTCTCAGTATTTTGACCTGTCCCTGGAACAATAGGGTACATATGTACTCGTTACTCATCATGGGAACATACCTACCGAGTGTGAGCGTGAGTTTTCACAACTTTCAAGTTTTTCCAGAATTGAAAACCGAAATTGGTCTCCATGTACATTCCTTAGTAAGCTAAACGCTAAATTTCGGCTTGATCAGGCCGATCATTGTTGATTTATCACGCAGTCATGTAATCATCATGGGGGGGGGGGGGGGCATATCGACCGCGTTGGGGGCATGATTCATCCAGGGATGGATTCATCGTGTTTACAAGCCCAAATTGGATCAAATATAAATTTGTCACAATGTTCTATTTTTTCCCTAATTCCTTTTTCCAATCTACACTCTTGTACTGGGCTCATTTTGTTTACAAAGACTTCGGACTTTGACATCAGATGACCCTCGACCTGACCATAACACAGTAGGGTTTATGTATTCCTTATGGGTAACCCACATATACCAAGTACCAGTATGAGTCACACACACACGCTAACATACACATGACACGACTACATAGATACATTCGACTTCTCCAATGATGAAAAAATGATGGTTTCGTCTGCATAAATGGGCAATTCCACGTGTGCTAACCAGGTGGAACCAGGTGAAATTATAAAGGGCCAACTATAAACTTCTGGGAAACACTTGCAGTGATGATCGTATTATTTACTTCTACATACTACATTCTGCTAGAAGGTTAATTTGCAAACCATGCTAAGGATATACCTCTTACGCTTCGATGATTCAATTTACATCAGTATATCATGATTAGGATTGTCAAATGGCTTGGAACGATCTCATAATATACCACGAGCTGAGTAGCTTTTTCGTATACATTCATATTTATGCGTAAATCTGTCTGGTGAAAAACCATACTGGTCATGTGAAATCATACTGTGACGTGACAGAACATTTACCAAACGAGCTCAAGCTAATCTCCCAAAGATTTCAGAAAATGCTGGTGAACACTGGAAGCGGTTCGTCATTTTCTTTCTGCTTTCTATCTTCCTTGTAAAGAAGGGACAACACAATCCATTTCCAAAGCATCCAGCAGTATTCATCATACCGTGGAGTACCACCATTGAGACTCTTGATACACTTTGCTTTCATGATCATCAGTTGGATGAAAGAGCATTCTACGAGCATTAGCATTATCTGGGAACATTAAGGATAGGGTTAGCTCAGTCAGTAGAGTCTGTACTAGCGATCGATATGACTGGCCGACTGGATGTTCTTAGAATTATTATAATTATGATATTCATTATTATTTATCATCTCATCGGTCCCAAAGGGCCGGATGAGATATTGTAGTAAGCTTGCCATTTCACTCATATCCACTGATGCTGGTCTCTTAGAACAGGTTGCTATGGTAACACTCCTATCGGAGAAGTTACTTGCAATGAGGGGTACCTTGAGGTGGGGTACCCATCAGTGACGAGGTACGCGCAAGAAGGTATTCGTTTGTGTATGTGCCTGTGTGTTTGTGTGCCCATCAGATTTTTTATTGTTTTCTTCAAATATCTAAAGTTTGGAATGCCAAAACTCGATCAAATTACACACAGGGGTGAATGGTCACTAAATACATGTTTCCTCATAAATTTGAGCAGAATTTAGAGGGGAAATTCCGATTTCTTTAGCAAATTGGGATTTCGACTAATTTTCCATGATATTCGAAAATTACAGGGCTTAAATGACTTGCAACTTTGCAAGAAAGTGAGAATTTGGGCGAAAGTGTGAATTTGGCTAATTTGCACACATTTCCCAAGATATGGAAGACTTGCGAGACTTGATTGATTCCAAACTCTACAACAATGTGGAAATACACAGAATGCAGATTTTTCCTTGACATGTGGCGAAAATTGTGAAAATGCTGAATTATAGAGTGGGTTATTTACCTGATTCGGGGCGAATTTTGAATTTAATTTATTCTCCGCCATTTTTATTCGTATTTGAGAATTGCAAGTCTCGATAAAATTTCAAACTGCAATGAGGTGAAGAGACACGAATTATAGGTTGTATTTCAATATTTTCTTTAAAAATGCCAAATTTTGAGGGGAATTCTCTGATTTTGAGGCAAATCGTGAATTTGGCTAATTATCCACAATTTCCATTGATTATCAAGAATTGTCTCGAATAATTTCAAACTTTGCAACAAGGTGGACATTAACAAATTCCATGTGTTTCCCTAAATTGGGGCATCATGTATTGGTCTCACAATTGCAAAGTATACAATTCTTATAATGGGGGTGCTGCATACTTCACAGTGAATCAGTTTGAAAAGCAAACTGTGTCGGCCAGTTGATCCAGCAAAAACTGCCGATGAGATATGCAACTCTGTTGATTGCCCTCTTGTTCATTCATTAATGAACGTTCCCAACATTGATAAATTAACAATCATAGTTGAATTGAACAACCATAAATCATAAAACCATAAAAAGAATAAATCAGTAAAATAATGAGCAATGAGCAATGAAGGTTTAAGAAACGGGTTTATTAGGCCTATGCCAAAAGAGAGTACACCAAGTCAACCCCAAATCCAGTGCTGTTTGGATATGTTGAGCAATGTCAGAATGGGGGTAGTCCAATATACATTTCTCGCCATGGAGTATATTGACTTGGACAAATGAATGGACTAGTGAAGATAAAGAGTTCCGTGAAACCAAATCTACTGAACCAGGCAAGTGGTTTACATCAACAAGGAACTGTTTGAAATAGGTTATGCTGTTCAAAGTAGATATTGCAATATTTACTGACGCGAAGTGCGACCGTGTTAAAGTTGTCTTGACATCATAAGCACAGAAATTTTGAAAGCTTCCTCAAAAACTTGAGAGACCAATAGGCCAATAAGCTGTTGTTACACGATCATTTAGGTACGATGACGTCGGTACAATCTATTCGTTTATCTTGCTTTGAGCTCTGGTTACAACAGAGGGTTTGAAGTTGCTACAGCGGACACAATGCAGTAAATCTAACTTCATTCGGTGCAAATAAATGTAGGCATGTGTAACATCATTACTACACAAAAGTCATGACACGTACTAGAAACTATCAACCAAAAATGATAACATATTCCAATATACTTTTTTGTGGAGAAATACTTTATTTACAAGAATGCAAAAAATGTTTGCGGTGAGATCGCGATGGAACAGAACCAACGTACTCTCATTCGCATTCGACGGTTTAGCAATAGCGATTCAAAGTATCTCTACATCTTACAGCATGTTCATTTGGAATCTGCAACTTGGGACACAGTGAAATAAAAACGAACCTCAAAAACATTCCAATGGCATGGTCATGATCGAAGAGGGTATCTCAGTTTTCAGGATCAGTTCGTCCTTCTTACATATTTGCAGCGTTCGTTATCTGAACCACCTAGTGTTTGTATACAATAGGAAACCGATGTTACCCGGGTAATTGTCAGCATGACCCTGCGATATACAACGATTTTCTTCAGATCATCCACTCCCATGTCCCTTCTCCGTCCTGATGACCATGCTAGATTATTTCACAATAACAAGGAGCATGCATATCTCCGGCACGCACGTTCTTTAAATGTTCGCGGCTTCCGTTGTCTTCCTCGTTCGGTGTTTGTATACAGTAGAATAATCACCTGCACTCCGGTCATTCCCAGCATCCCCCCGCAAGACACCATCATCACCCAGTGTTTCAGATCTTTCACCCTTCTTCTCTCTCATGTTGTTTATCTTGATGTCGCCACTTGATTCATCCACATCTAGTACGACAAGGTGTTCAGTTTGTTCGACAGGCCTGACATTCACGTTATTCTCGAGTGCATCAGCTGCAGTGTCAACCATCGGGCCGACAATGGCAGATGAGCCTGCAGCATCTTTCCCGTCGATAAATCTGTTAAATGCTGGATTCTGATGTGAATATGATCCCTCACCTTTGTAATAACTCCCGACCTTCCTGTCTGCTACGATTGGCGTTTCGTCACTTACATCTATGGAAGCGTAGATATCAACATCATCCTTCCCTCCCAAGCACCTGGTAGCATTCTCATCCAGAGGTTGATTCACTGATAGATTAGTGGCGTATCCAGATTCTTCTAAACGTTGGTTTCTTTCCTCGCGCGATTCATGACTGGTGCTAGGTAGTTGATCCCAGTTCCTTCCATTTAACGACGTTTTGTTCTCCGGTCCGCTGTCAACACTCATCTCATCATCTGCAGACTGGGATGGAGAGGCAACAACGGAAGGAGCACTGGACTGTGTTCCCATGTGATCAGTAACAGCAGGTCTCACTAGGTTTCCAGCCCATTTGAACCCTTTCATGCGCATTGATCTCGCAACGCATATTACGACGTGTATCAAGCAACTCACCACAACCAAGATTGATCCCAGGATTCCTATGAGTAGTCCAGTATTCAACCCCGTTTTTGATCGTCGTCCTTTGGTGGATCCAACTTCTTTCGAGTGCGTTGTTGTGATGGAATCTAGGTAAGTTGAAGACAGTGAGGATATCCCTGGATCTTCTGTTATTTCAGTTTTAGTTGTAACTGCTGCCTGGCTTGTGGTGATGAGAAGCATTGGTTGAGTGAGCAACGTTGTTCTTGAACCGGTCATGTCTGTGTCTGATACATCCGTTGACCTCGTGAAGTTCCCAGTTATTTTTGATGCACGGGAAGGAGATATTGTTGATGTGGACATAATCCCAGTATCTACTGTCGACGTGGTGTCATGTGCGATACAGTCAGATATACTAGGAAATAAACACATTTGCTGGGATGGATATAAAGTGACGAAGCATCTGTAAGTATTGCTATACCCTTGATCCAATGAACCGTAGTTAGACAGGCCGACTAGCCTGGTATAACGTTCAAAAGGCTGAAACTGTGTGAATATGACAAAGTTGACCCCGTCAGAGGATTGTTCCCAAGACATGGCATAGTTGAGCTCACGGGGAGCGTAACACAAATACCTCAAGTCTCCATTCTCGCATTTCGAGACACACTGGGGCCATGTTGTTTCAACTATCAAGGTACTGATCAGTGGCATTGTCAGACTGCACTGCTGCCGTGCATGTATACTCACCAGCATCAATAACCTGCACTCCGGCAAACACAAGTGTAATGTCAAATTTGTTCACTTGTACCTCCTGGTGCAGACCAATGTTTTGCATCGTGATAACATCCGTACTCGTTCGTTCAAATAATAGAACATTGTTCCTATAAATTGATATAGCGGGAGTTCCATTCTGCATAGCTCCAGTCACATCGCATCTGAGGAAAATATTCTCTCCTTGGAAAACTACGTCACTGAAATCAGTAGCAGGTTTGATTTCAACAGTTAATCAAGCCCGTTACTTTGTCGGGGCACCGGAACACTATATACATGCCTAGAAACATAATTTCCCGACTCGTCAATCAGCATAAACAAAATCGCTGCTAATTGCCGTACTATATTTTCAATATCCATCAAATTACTGACAAATAGTACTTCATAGTACGTTCTTGCAATGGCTTCTGTTAGTATATGCCATAGGCACGATGACATTTGAAAAAGGCGACACCACACATGCAAATAGGTTATATGTACACAATATCACTATAGGCTCTACTTCCGCCAAACGTTAAACAATGTCAGTAGGTCCGGACCTGAAGATTGCCACCGAAATTCACGACTTATCATGGGCATACGATATGCGTATTCGTTACAAATGATGAGAGAAATACATATCATAAACTTCAATATATGGTATTTATTTCAAGCACACAGGTTCTTTCAGCAGAAAACCGTCACAGTATCAGCAAATGTCGGCTTGTGTAACACGCCGCCTGATTACTGGACCATATCATATTTGCTAATGCATGCCAGCACGTGTCACTGACATGAGTGTACGAAGTAAGATCATTCGCAAATGAACTACAGGATTGGATGCTTGAAAGATATGAGTAAAACGCAGTGGCGTCTTTGTCAAAACTGAGCGTGGTTACAAAGACGAACTTCAGGTTATTCCGCCAACCCCACATATTCTTACATACAGTGACAGAATAGTCGTACGAAACTTGCTCTGGAGTTCAAGATTCAGTTTCAAATACAAGAAAACTGCATCTAGTAAACATTTAGATCAATTCTGCTGGACTCAGGTCTCACTAAAAGACCTAGTTTGAGAGTCAAATCTTTGCTTCGATTGTTCCACTTTTAGGAGATGAATACGAGTGTGCCGAGGTCTCTCATTGCATTTAAGACCGATGTTGACGTCATCATAGACTTTGAAATGACCGAGGCGCAGCTGAGGTTATTTGCATGAGGCGTATAAGTGCAGCTGATTAACTCCAAACCATTTGGCTACGGATACGAGTCCTATTATAAACAACATTAGTTAGAGACTGGAAACTATAACGCTCGTGAACCAGAAAGCCCAGAGGCTTGGAAATTCCTTGACTATTGTATTTTCGATAACAAAGCTACACGATTCTCAGTATTTTAGGAACAACTGTGAACTTCATCCATCATTTGACTTGTCCCTGGAACAATAGAGTACATTCGTACTCATCATGCGAACATACCTACCGAGTGTGAGGTTAATCTAAAAGCCAAAAGTGGACAAAATATAAATTTTTCACAATGTTCTATTTCCCCCCTAAAGACATCCAATCTACACTCTTGTACTGGGCTCCTCGTGTTTACAAAGATTTCGGACTTTGCCATCAGATGATCCTTGACCTGACCACAACACAGTAGGGTTCATGTACTCATTATGGGTAACCCACATACCGAGTACCAGTATGAGTCACATATACACACATACACACACACGCTAACATACACATGGCACGACTACATGGATACCTTCGACTTCTTCAAGGTTTAAAAAATGATGGTGTCGTCTGCATAAATGGTCAATTCCAAGTGTGCTAACCAGGTGGAACCAGGTGAAATTACAGAGGGCCAAATTCAAACTTCTGGGAAACACCTGCAGTGATGATCATATTATTTATTTCGACATACTACATTCTGCTAGAACGTTAATTTGCAAACCATGCTTAGGGTATTCCTCTTACGCCGTGATGATTCAATTTACATCAGTATATTATGATTAAGATTGTCGAATGCCTTGGAACTATCTAAGAATATACCACGAGCTAAGTTTAGCTTTTTCATATACATTCATATTTATGCGTAAATTTGTCTGGTAAAAACCATACTGGTCATTTGGAATCATAATGTGACGAGCATAAGCTAATCTCCCGAAGATTTTAGAAAATGCTGGTAAAACTGGAAGCGGTTCGTCATTTTCTTTCTGCTCTCTATCTTTTTTCTTGTAGAGAAGGAACAACTCAAGCTATTTTTAGAGCCTCCAGCACTATTCATCATACCCTGGAGTACCACCATTGAGACTCTTGATACACTTTGCTTCCATGATCATCAGTTGGATGAAGGAGCATTCTATGAGTATTAGCAGTATAGAAGGTGAATAGTTCTCAAACGACTTAAAATTCGTACACCCCACATCCGCTGGGAACACCAGGGTTCTGTACTAGCGATCGATATGACTGGCCGACCGGATGTTCTGGTGTGCCTTGTATATTTTCATGTATTCTTAGAATTATTAGAATTATTATCATTGATTATCTCATCGGTCCGGAAGAGCCGGATGAGATATTGTAGTAAGTTTGCCATTTCACTCATATCCACTGATGCTGGTCTCTATAGAACAGGTTGCTATGGTAACACTCCTATCGGAGAAGTTACTTGCAATGAGGGGTACCTTGTGGTGGGGTACCCATCAGTAACGAGGTACGCGCAAGAAGGTATCCGTTTGTGTATGTGCCTGTGTGTTTGTGTGCCCATCTTATTTTTTATTGTTTTCTCCAAATATCTAGAGTTTGGAATGCCAAAACTCGATCAAATTACACACAGGGGTGAATAGTCACTTCCTCATAAATTTGAGCTGAATTTAGAAGGGAAATTCCGATTCCTTTAGCCAATTGTGATTACGACTAATTTCCCATGATATTCGAAAATAACAGGGCTCAAATGACTTGCAACTTTGCAAGAAAGTGAGAATTTGGGCGAAAGTGTGAATTTGGCTAATTTGCTCACATTTCCCAAGATATGGAAGACTTGCGAGGCTTGATTGATTCCAAACTCTACAACAATGTGGAAATACACAGAATGCAGATTTTTCCTCGATATGTGGCGAAAATTTTGAAAATGCTGAATTTAGAGTGGGTTATTTACCTGATTCGGGGCGAATTCTGAATTTAGTTTATTCTCCGCCATTTTTATTCGTATTTGAGAATTGCAAGTCTCGATAAAATTTCAAACTGCAATGAGGTGAAGAGACACGAATTATAGGTTGTATTTCAATATTTTCTTTAAAAATGCCAAATTTTGAGGGGAATTCTCTGATTTTGAGGCAAATCGTGAATTTGGCTAATTATCCACAATTTCCATTGATTATCAAGAATTGTCTCGAATAATTTCAAACTTTGCAACAAGGTGGACATTAACAAATTCCATGTGTTTCCCTAAATTGGGGCATCATGTATTGGTCTCACAATTGCAAAGTATACAATTCTTATAATGGGGGTGCTGCATACTTCACAGTGAATCAGTTTGAAAAGCAAACTGTGTCGGCCAGTTGATCCAGCAAAAACTGCCGATGAGATATGCAACTCTGTTGATTGCCCTCTTGTTCATTCATTAATGAACGTTCCCAACATTGATAAATTAACAATCATAGTTGAATTGAACAACCATAAATCATAAAACCATAAAAAGAATAAATCAGTAAAATAATGAGCAATGAGCAATGAAGGTTTAAGAAACGGGTTTATTAGGCCTATGCCAAAAGAGAGTACACCAAGTCAACCCCAAATCCAGTGCTGTTTGGATATGTTGAGCAATGTCAGAATGGGGGTAGTCCAATATACATTTCTCGCCATGGAGTATATTGACTTGGACAAATGAATGGACTAGTGAAGATAAAGAGTTCCGTGAAACCAAATCTACTGAACCAGGCAAGTGGTTTACATCAACAAGGAACTGTTTGAAATAGGTTATGCTGTTCAAAGTAGATATTGCAATATTTACTGACGCGAAGTGCGACCGTGTTAAAGTTGTCTTGACATCATAAGCACAGAAATTTTGAAAGCTTCCTCAAAAACTTGAGAGACCAATAGGCCAATAAGCTGTTGTTACACGATCATTTAGGTACGATGACGTCGGTACAATCTATTCGTTTATCTTGCTTTGAGCTCTGGTTACAACAGAGGGTTTGAAGTTGCTACAGCGGACACAATGCAGTAAATCTAACTTCATTCGGTGCAAATAAATGTAGGCATGTGTAACATCATTACTACACAAAAGTCATGACACGTACTAGAAACTATCAACCAAAAATGATAACATATTCCAATATACTTTTTTGTGGAGAAATACTTTATTTACAAGAATGCAAAAAATGTTTGCGGTGAGATCGCGATGGAACAGAACCAACGTACTCTCATTCGCATTCGACGGTTTAGCAATAGCGATTCAAAGTATCTCTACATCTTACAGCATGTTCATTTGGAATCTGCAACTTGGGACACAGTGAAATAAAAACGAACCTCAAAAACATTCCAATGGCATGGTCATGATCGAAGAGGGTATCTCAGTTTTCAGGATCAGTTCGTCCTTCTTACATATTTGCAGCGTTCGTTATCTGAACCACCTAGTGTTTGTATACAATAGGAAACCGATGTTACCCGGGTAATTGTCAGCATGACCCTGCGATATACAACGATTTTCTTCAGATCATCCACTCCCATGTCCCTTCTCCGTCCTGATGACCATGCTAGATTATTTCACAATAACAAGGAGCATGCATATCTCCGGCACGCACGTTCTTTAAATGTTCGCGGCTTCCGTTGTCTTCCTCGTTCGGTGTTTGTATACAGTAGAATAATCACCTGCACTCCGGTCATTCCCAGCATCCCCCCGCAAGACACCATCATCACCCAGTGTTTCAGATCTTTCACCCTTCTTCTCTCTCATGTTGTTTATCTTGATGTCGCCACTTGATTCATCCACATCTAGTACGACAAGGTGTTCAGTTTGTTCGACAGGCCTGACATTCACGTTATTCTCGAGTGCATCAGCTGCAGTGTCAACCATCGGGCCGACAATGGCAGATGAGCCTGCAGCATCTTTCCCGTCGATAAATCTGTTAAATGCTGGATTCTGATGTGAATATGATCCCTCACCTTTGTAATAACTCCCGACCTTCCTGTCTGCTACGATTGGCGTTTCGTCACTTACATCTATGGAAGCGTAGATATCAACATCATCCTTCCCTCCCAAGCACCTGGTAGCATTCTCATCCAGAGGTTGATTCACTGATAGATTAGTGGCGTATCCAGATTCTTCTAAACGTTGGTTTCTTTCCTCGCGCGATTCATGACTGGTGCTAGGTAGTTGATCCCAGTTCCTTCCATTTAACGACGTTTTGTTCTCCGGTCCGCTGTCAACACTCATCTCATCATCTGCAGACTGGGATGGAGAGGCAACAACGGAAGGAGCACTGGACTGTGTTCCCATGTGATCAGTAACAGCAGGTCTCACTAGGTTTCCAGCCCATTTGAACCCTTTCATGCGCATTGATCTCGCAACGCATATTACGACGTGTATCAAGCAACTCACCACAACCAAGATTGATCCCAGGATTCCTATGAGTAGTCCAGTATTCAACCCCGTTTTTGATCGTCGTCCTTTGGTGGATCCAACTTCTTTCGAGTGCGTTGTTGTGATGGAATCTAGGTAAGTTGAAGACAGTGAGGATATCCCTGGATCTTCTGTTATTTCAGTTTTAGTTGTAACTGCTGCCTGGCTTGTGGTGATGAGAAGCATTGGTTGAGTGAGCAACGTTGTTCTTGAACCGGTCATGTCTGTGTCTGATACATCCGTTGACCTCGTGAAGTTCCCAGTTATTTTTGATGCACGGGAAGGAGATATTGTTGATGTGGACATAATCCCAGTATCTACTGTCGACGTGGTGTCATGTGCGATACAGTCAGATATACTAGGAAATAAACACATTTGCTGGGATGGATATAAAGTGACGAAGCATCTGTAAGTATTGCTATACCCTTGATCCAATGAACCGTAGTTAGACAGGCCGACTAGCCTGGTATAACGTTCAAAAGGCTGAAACTGTGTGAATATGACAAAGTTGACCCCGTCAGAGGATTGTTCCCAAGACATGGCATAGTTGAGCTCACGGGGAGCGTAACACAAATACCTCAAGTCTCCATTCTCGCATTTCGAGACACACTGGGGCCATGTTGTTTCAACTATCAAGGTACTGATCAGTGGCATTGTCAGACTGCACTGCTGCCGTGCATGTATACTCACCAGCATCAATAACCTGCACTCCGGCAAACACAAGTGTAATGTCAAATTTGTTCACTTGTACCTCCTGGTGCGGACCAATGTTTTGCATCGTGATAACATCCGTACTCGTTCGTTCAAATAATAGAACATTGTTCCTATACATTGATATAGCGGGAGTTCCATTTTGCATAGCTCCAGTCACATCGCATCTTAGGAAAATATTCTCTTCTTGGAAAACTACGTCACTGAAATCAATAACAGGTTTGAATTCAACGACTATACCTCTAATGCACGTCACTAAGACGGAGCACAGGAAAACTATATACATGCCTCGAAACATAATTCCCGATTTAACAACACACTGAAACTCTGCTGATTACTCTACTATATTGCCAATACCAATTATAATCCGTGGCGTACCTCATAGGATATTCTTGCCAAGGCTTCAGTTAGCATGACATAGACCCGGTGGAATAGAAAAACAGCGACACTCCCAATCCTGTAGATAAGTTATATTTAGGCTACACATTATCACTATAGGCCCCACTTTCACTAAACTTTAGACAATGTGAGTTGGTCCATACCTGTAGTTTGCCACAGGTATTCCCAATATATTACAGGCATACGAACTGACTATTCCTTCCACGCGATGGGAGAAATATAGACCTCGGAATTGAACAAATAAATGGTCCATTCGAACACAACTTAGAGTGCTTCTAGCAGTAAACTGTCACAGTGTCAGCAAATTTCGAATTGTGTAACAAGCCACCTGTTCACTGAACCATACAATCTTTGTTATTGTATGTCAATGCCTGTAACTTACATAAGTGTACGGATTCCGTGAAGCCTTTAAAGGAAATAGAATGATCTGAATAAAACACAATAAATTCATTGTGAAAACTAAAACTGGTTGGACGAACTTGAGAACCTATGCCTACCAAGCCTGCACGACCTGCATACGGTGACATAATAATCGTACCTAGTAACTTAGTTTGTAGTTGAAACTGCGTAATAACCAAATGTGTGATCAATTCAGCTGGGATTGCGGTTCCTCCAAAATAACGAGTTCCATGGTCAAACGGTTACTTCGAATACTTCCTCCTCAACAGTGCGAGTCGAACCGTGAGCGTTATTGTTCCCGGTCAGGTGGTATGATTTTTACCCTAAGATACATATGATGCCTTCATAAATCTGGGATCGGGACTCCGCTCTTGTGTTTTTTCCGGAGAGTCAACCTGTTTGAGTGCATATATTATCTTATCAGCCCTATACCTAGCTATCCGCATACTCATCATGCGCCCTCTAGTTCCACGCGCAATCGTGAGTGCCAGTCACTTCAGTCTTCAGATACTCCAAAAGAAGTGAAACACTTGTTCATAGAGAAGGGTGACAACATACTGTGTAGCTGTACATGCAGGTGTGGCTATAAAAAAAGTGCAAGTAAAAACCACCATATTTACAGGCGTTGAAGAACTGCAGTTAGCTGGAGTTGCCACACTACAGATATGGCTAAGGACTGGAAAGCCTGGGCTGTCAACAGCTTCTATGGGTGATCTGTTCCATACGGGTATTACTAATACATGGAATGATAGTTTGTATGTATCTCTAGCAGTTGCAATCGGGCGATATCTGAAATGGTGACTCGTTCGCCCTGTTGTTTTATCCAACTGATAAATAATATAGCGCCTCCCTAGTCTCTCTCTAGTCACTCTCTCTAGTCACAAGCTATGGACAAGACGTGTGTAGTTCACTCTGCAAATAAAAGTAGCAACATATGTGTGGCTACCGGTATGATGAGATCAATTAGTTTCTACTCAATCCATTTTTACACTTTTCTCAAAGTTCTAGATAGAATTTTTTTCTTCTTCTATTTTCACTTCAGAACAGTAAAACTTCACATAATAAATCCGATTATCAATAAAATGAAATCAGGAATTTCAAGATTAATAAATGTTGATCAAAGAGGGTTTGCTCGGTGAAATATCGAAAAATATAATACATAATCATTATAATGATTCAACTGTCACCATACTTTTTAATATTTTGTTTTGAACTAAGTTAGCTATCGCAAAATGTAGGTATATAAGGGTATGGCACTGTGTTGGTAATAAGAAAACCTTTTATTGGAAAACTTTTTTTCTGCATTATGTGTGGAGAACATGTACTTGAAAACAATTATTCAAACGCCGAAACTACACATCTATTGGCCAATCGATGTTTAGGTCTGATCTAGACGAGATCCTGTCTAGCATACCAACTAGTAATACTTTCGAGGTCACTATTTCCTGAATAAGTTGTGGCTGAAGATCGGAAATCTACATATGTGATCTGTTGGCTTAATGGACCCTTTTGATAGGGTAACTCGAAGGGTGATGGGGAGGGCCACGAGGAAGGGGGGTTTACCAGAGGTGATCAA
>JAUOBX010639054.1:0-14941 GCA_032360705.1 Eupentacta quinquesemita | reverse complement strand
TGGTGTAAGTATTGGAATTGCCAATTAATTGTGCCGTTCCTAGTCAATATATCTGGTATATTGCTAGTATGAGTATGTATGTGCCGCAGGAGTGACTACAACCTTGGTCATACATAGTCTTCGGGAGTTTCCATAGGCAACATTCGGAGAGGTTCCCACTTTGGCTCCTTCTGGGGCCCCACAGATTTAAATCTAACCTTGGCTGTCATATTGTGTTGATGCCAACCCTGGGAAATTGATGTTGTAAAACCGTTGTTGTGCCATTCATTGAAACACTGCAGGTTATATGTATACATTACTCGGACTTGGTAATCATAGGGGTTGTTGCATATTAGTTGCAATACATCCATCAGCTCTACGCAGACAGAACAAAAAAAAAACTCCTGCCCCTCCAGGATCTGAGAAAGTGGTTAGATCCTGGCGCTCACTGGTCCATCGGTTGGGTCAGATGGGACGTAAAATCGCAGTCCGGGGAACAGGTTTGATTAGTGACAGTACACCCCTGTCTTGATATCATCCTAGCACTAGTTGGAAAGGAGAGGCCAGTTATTGCCAATGCTTATATGTGATCAACACAGACAGGATTCTTTGATGAGCCTCCAGTGGCTTCCTGAATCTATAGCATTTTACAATCAATCAAATGCATCTTTACTTTCCAGGTGATCTCTCCTACGGTCTGTTTGACAATTTCCAACTGTGGAGCTCGGAGGCCACCGCATCTGTCCCGAGGCAGTCTAACTCGTCAGCTAGCGAAGCCGCAGAGGCCATACGACAGGCCACCAAACAGTTTGCCGTCACCCTCGATGCACTACGAGCTGTGTTCTGCCCTTCTTTCTTCAAAGGGATTTACTCGTTCCTCACGTGGTGGACGTGCACGTCGTGGTTCGTATCAAGCTTGTTTGGCGTCCTGTATCACACATACCTCACGAGGTGACCCAGAATGCTGCAAGTTCGGGGGTACCCCAACCTTATCAGTGGTCAACTTACATATATGGCAGTTTCATCGATGAACGATATATCCGTGCTGATGTGCATGTCACAGACTGATTGTTTTTGCAGGTACTTTCGCGAGTGGGTTTTGGAAAGGTATGTTACCATCATCAAGAAGTGCCAAGTGAGTGGTTCCTTCTTGCCCAGAGTCCCGAGGTCTACCGACCTATTGTATGTATGCCATTGCAGCTCATGGTACCAATGTTATGATCATTCCTCGTAGCTACACGTACCTCACCTGGCGAACTGCAATGCAAATCTGGGGTTACTCTATCTCAACCAGTGGTCAACTCATACATGGCAATTCCATTGATTAGCATTATATCCGTGCATGTTACAGACTTGACAGTTCTTGCAGATGTTTTGCAAGTGGGTTTTGGAATGGTGTGTTATCATCATCAAAAAGTGCCAAGTGAGTGGTTCCTCCTTGCCCAGAGTCATGTGGTCTACCAACCGTTGCATAATCAGGCTATTGTGATGTATACAATTGCAGCTCACAGTACCAATCATTCCTTACAGCCACACATATCTCATCATGTGACCTGAAATGCAAGTCTGCGGGTTACTCTATCCCTAAAAGTGGTTGCCTCATATATGGCAAATTCATTGATGAGCATTATATCTGTGCTGTTATGCATGTTACAGACTGAAAGTTTTTGCAGATGCTTTTGCAAATGGGTTATAGGAATGTTATGATCATCGAGAGCAAATTATTGGTTCTTTCTCACTCGGAATCAGATGGTTCACCAGCCCTCGTGGAATCTGGTTATTGTGATATATGTTATTGCAGCTCACAGTACCAATCGTTCCCCACAGCCACACATACCTTACCAGGTGACCTGAAATGCAAGTCTTTGGGTTACCCTATCCCTAAATGTGGTCACCTCATATGGCAAATTCATTGATGAGCATTATATATGTTACAGACTAAAAGTTTTCGCAGATGCTTTTGCAAATGGGTTATAGGAATGTTATAATCATCGAGAGAGCAAATTAGTGGTTCTTCCTCGCTCGGAATCAGATGGTTCACTAGCCCTTGTGTAAGCCGGTTAGTGTGATGTATGTTATTGCAGCTCACAGTACCAATCGTTCCTTACAGCCACACATACCTCACCAGGTGATCTGAAATGCAAGTCTGGGGGGTACTCTAATACTAAAAATGGTCGATTCATATGGCAAATTCATTATTTCCATGCTGTTGTGCATGTTACAGACTGAAGTTTTTGCGGATGCTTTTGCAAGTGGGCTATGGAAGTGGAATGTCATGTCATGATAGCAGAACTAGCTGAATGAGTGGTTCCTTCTTGTATGGTCCATACTGGCACTTGTGAAATGTCATGATCATTGAAAAGAGCAGTCAGTGGTCCTTTCTTCAGAGTGGGGTGTGCTATTGTGATGCATGCTATTGCAGCTCATGATACCAATGGTACAATCATTCTTTATAGTGTATTATGTTACTGCCTAACTTTTGTAAACGAGTGGAGGAACCAAGCATTAGAACCTCTCAGACGGACTGCGTGGTATTTATGAATATCAAATTATGTATGTTGTGGTTGGCACATCCTCTTTGGTATTTTCATGTAGAATGAGCCATGCCAAGGTCTGTCAATTGCACAATCGAAGCCGAGTCATACAGCAATGTGATGCGCATATAGCGTGGTAGGCAAGCTGACTAGAGTGTCGAGCTGGCAATCCAGAGGTTACTGGTTCCAAGCCCACGTTGCATATTTGGGCAAGGTGCTTCATCCTGATTGCTCACAACGAGGGAACGCGATTCATATGTTGCCACCTGCGTGTGATGACCCCCTTCACATCGGGGTCAGGCTGCAGAGGCATTGCTTTGGTCCATGACCTGGCAAGGGTTGGCAGCTGACGAGAGTGCTGTATCCACTCTCGCCAGCCTGTATGGGATCAGTACCTGTGTTCGGCAAGTGAACCACTAAAACAATGTTCCCATAAATGAGGAGGTGACCTAAGATGATTCCCCAGTTTGATGCTAAGAGATGTGGTTAATAGATACGAGGCACTATCGAAATCCAAATCTTTCACAATTCTTGGGCAGTCTTCGAGGGCAGTCTCGTTCACTGGAGGTTCGAAACAGGATAAGAGTATGACCTCCTAAGCTCATCTTTGCCATATCGCTGGGTGAGCTATTGTGATTATGCATGTCTATCTATTTATTTCTATCATGGTGCTTTTCCAATTTGATTTATCTGCTATAACGTGGTATGACCCTGATATCTCGGAGCTATTGATACCCTCATTTACAGGTGTTGGTGTGCCATTGAACGATATCTAAGTTTGTCCGGGTCCCTAAGAATATTCACTGCTCGAGAAGAGGAAATATATAATATAATATAGTTGATATCTACCCGAAGGTTTCATATTAGCCGATCAGAAACAAGTTATGTCATGCTAGATATGGTGCATCATAATATAAACTTTTGCAATAAAAACATTGTGTATGGTTTCAGCCACAATGTTATTGTTTTCTATTTTCTACAGTTGCAACAGATGTGTTGATATTTTGTGAGATGATATACACTGGCATACAAGTATTTTCCTTATTCCCTCACGAGAATTTGAAAGCTGCCGGTTCAAGGAATCACTGAAGGCCTATCGAGGAGTCCTGGGTGTGTTAAAGGGGAATTCCAGGCAAGAGACATGTGCATTTCACCTTTTTCATCGCTTCGAACCATTTCTATTCATGTTTTGGATGACCTGGAACAGCTCATTCATGATCACAACCAAGTATTCAAACGTCCCGCCATTGACTATTCAGCCATGACCCGACAAAACCGTGTGTAGCGCCATCATGACGTAATCTTCGACAATCTCCCGGATGTGTGACGTATTTGGCGACCCCGAAATGTAAACAAAGAAAGAGATCAGACTCCGAGCTGAGATCGGTGCAAACCAGTGCATGCATGTATAGCGCTAGCGCGTATCGCATGCACACTAGGCCTATGGCCTATATCACTTGCTGGGGCTTTGTGTTCGCCATGTTGTCTGACAGAAGTTGAACTTGAACTGAGGGAAAATGCCTCATTGCGCTGCGTTTGGTTGTTCCAACAATTCCGCCAGAATCAGGAAAAGTTTCTTCAGAATTCCTAACCCAGCCACCAGACCAGATTTGTGTAAAGAATGGCTAAATGTCCTCTCCCTGGAAAGGTTTTCGTTTGCAACCTTTGTGTACAGCAAAGACCATGTCGTTTGCGAAGATCACTTCACTCCAGAGTGTTTCGAAGTGGACATTCGGTCGCGAATATTAGGAAAGCCTGAAAGAAAGATTCTCCGTGCGGATGCCGTCCCGTCAATTTTTATTCATCGACCGCAGCCACTCGCTCGTCCGTCTTCTCGGAAGAGGATTGCGGCCGCAGAATCAAGAGCAGTAAGTCAGCGTTCAGCCTAACTGAACTAGGCTAGGCCTAGCCTAAGTTAGCTACTGAGTACTGATGATGGAACACTGGATCTGCACTGCAGCACGTCGATCATTGTATTACTAAATTGGTGTAGAGTAAAACTAAGATGATCAGTCAAGATATCCTAAGTCTGTGTACTGTGTAACTACTTGATGCCATCAAGCGTGGACTCGGGTGTCGAGACTCATTTGTTCTCGAATCTTAGGCTATGTAATCGGCCTACCCGATGCCTAGTCCAACCTGAGGACCAGTCACTCATAATTGTGAAGGAAGGGACAGCCACAAATTCAAATAGGCCTAACTGGTATTTATAGTTAACTTGACCCCCCCAAAAAATCTGATGGGGCCTATGATGATGACCTGAGCATACAGTGTATGAAATGTTGTTATGTAGGTATGTGATACCGAAGAAGAGTGGTCAAGCAGTATGCTTGACAATGCGATGGGTCCGGTTTATTTGGGGTTCGAGTCCCACTTCCACCATCAGGCGTTTTTCTCCATGGCTGTACACACAGTGGTGGGGTCATAGAGGTGTCTCGACGCCATTGAGACGGCCAAGTGGCCGTGGAGGCTGCCTGAAATACTGGTGAGATGGCCTGAGGATGGCGGCCCCCCCCCCATTTTTTTAGGCCATCATTACAATAATCCTACTTGATTGACACATTAGGTTATTGAAAAATAACCAATAGGCTATATATATTCAGTTGTCCGTTCTCTACAAGGTCACCCATAATGTACACGAGCCTGCAGTGGCCTTCAATGTTTGCGACTATCCCGAACTCTGTCGGATTTGATTGAAACTTGGCATATTCTGGGCCTAATTCAGTGTTCTTGAATGAGTAGCCTGGCTATTTAAATTATATCAACTTGGTCGCTGTAAGCCAAGGCCTACTGCCAGTTAGTTTCTCAATGGACCACTTACCAATGCATCGTGTCCAGCCGGCCGTGAATAAATCCAATCAGTCCATTCCCTGGATCGTCTCTATTGTCCGCCCTGATTGGCCATTGTTACAGCCCACCAATTGAATAGTGGGGCGAAAATGCGATGGGGTAAAATTGTAGTGGGGTGAAAGTGCGATGGGGTGAAGTCGTGAGGCGGTATTGAAATGGGTCCTGTCCTGTTTCCCTTTCAACATATCCACCAGTGAGACACCCTACTTCAATTTCCTGGCTATGAGACCCTGGCTAGACTTAATTTTGACGCAGTAATTAGGAGGGGGTGGGGGTTGTTCATGTCGGTGAGCCGCAATAAGTCCCATCGTTCGGCTGTAGGCTACGCAGTTGCAGTCGAACTTCCAAAATTCAAGAAGCAATTTAGCTCCTCTGAAAAAGTGGCTAGATCCTGGGTTCACTGGTCGTATGTCACTTTGTCGTCTGGGGACGTAAAATGGCGGCCCCGGTAACAAGTTGAGATTGGTACTGCCAACCCCTGCCTCGATGACAGGATACAGGACTGCAGAATGCTGTGTAGCGTATATTTAGATGGTGTAAGGATAAGGCTAGCCCCTCCTTGCACATTGGTGAGATAGCCTACTGCCTACAGTACTGACTGTACATGTACAGCTGTACACTCAGTCATTTAGTGAATGCCGAATCAGCATTTCAACTCTCATAACCAACAATTCATTGGATGGAAGGGAATAAGAGAAAGCACGTACATGATGGCCTTGAATTTTTTTTTTTACAGTACATTGAATCTGTCCTGGCGGAGCCATCAACACCACTGGCACCAGAATCGAGTCAGCCGGGGCCGTCTTCAAGCTCAGCTCCTACTGGGACTGCAACATGTGCAGACAGTCCTCAGGTATGTCATTATCCACAATTATGTGCCAGTCAATACTGGATATTACCAACATACAATATCAACATAAATTTGAGTTATATTATTCACAATCCTCCCCCGTAAAATGTGCGCAAATCAAAATCGCACCTTAGCGCCAACACTGCCTCTTAGCCACATATTCAGTACTGTATATAGTGGGGACCATGTTCCGAACACTAAATTCCTTTGACTTATCATTACATATACTGTTTGGTTCATGGTACCTCACTATACTATATACGTCCCTCCTACTGACTGAAATCTATGGCGATATCATTCTGTACACTGCGTGTGTCCAACAACAGTGCTTCACAAGTCCACTAAAAAAAACCAGGGCATAATTTACATCTCTGGGTACTTGATATGGGTGTTCCTGCTCAGATGGAGCTTCTGGTTTCGCTAGGAAAACATTGGTGCTGCATGTATGTATTGTGTAACGATTTAGTTAGTGTTGAGCCTGTTGGTCTATATAAATCGAACAAAATGTGCACTATTTATTCACCAAACTAGTAGTCACTATTGGTGTGGAAGGAATAAGCTATGTCCTATGAACAAGATTCAACTCGGTGATTACTGTATTTCACTTTTTGCTTCTGTTTACAGTACATGGGATCTGTCCTGGAGGCACCATCAACACAAACACCAAGTCACCAGGGGCCTTCAGCAAGTTCAGCAACTCCTCGAACTGCATCATATATTGACCAACCTCAGGTATGTCATTTATTAGGCAGTGTTTGGTTGTAATGCTATGTGGTTTGTGATCAATGTATCATCCAGAAATTATCCTTAATGTCCAGTCAGAATAGTGTTAGTCAACTTGTTTGTCAACAGGTTTCAGAGGACTTCAATGAACCATTCACATTTTTGGAAGCCAAGAAGGAGCGTAATCATCACAAAATGTAACTATTGTCACTATGCTTCCAATATGGTGAGCAACAGTCATGGGCGTATGGTCAACAAAGAAGGTCATCCCACGATATCAACATGGGAATCAGCTGTACAGACAGTAACCAAGAAATTGTATTCATTCTTGGAGAGCAGGGTTGGCGCTACTCGGAGGTCTCTGGGTCATAGACACCTTTTGGGGCAGTATGGGCCCTCAAATTATATAACGTTTGCACTGAAAGGGTCCAAAGAAGCACTCTAGCTCTTTTCTCATGAATTGACAGTGTTCTGTCAATTCATGCAGTAAAATCAAATGATTGGCCCCTGTAATTTTTGGAGCCAGCCCTAACCCCGCTGGATAGCGTTGGACTCATGATCTTATGATTGTGGGTTCATTCCCCAGACTTGCTTTAACAAGTTTTCGGTTGGACCCTCTAGCAAGGTACTCTACCCAGACTGCTCCGGGCTGTGAGTGTCATTTCTTGATGAACCCACTGCGTCTTGACCCACCTCGGGCTGCATTGACATTGTATCTATGCTGGATAAAGACAATCAGCCCCGTACTTCCATAGTCTGTCAATACTGTAACTCGAGGAAATAGATCCCAGCTAACCAACTACAGTACCTGTAGCTTCTGGGTAGTACAGTACTATAAGAACTGGTACACACTCAGACAATCTGGCAACAACATTCAAACACAAATGCTGTACTCAAGTTTTAGTCAGGTCCTCAATTAGCATCTTGCTTGATTGAGATGTGAGGATGAGTACATTGCTGAAGGGGGCAACAGGAGAGCTGTGGTCTTCTTCGGAACTCAATCTGTGACCAGGCTCGAGCTCTACTGACTTAGCTGACCAGAGTTCTAGTACGGTGTGCAAACCAATTATTTAGTGAAATAGGAAAGTTTGTAGAAGTCTATCTTGCTTATAACCATATGGAAATTGAACAATTGGAATGGATTAGTGAATTGCAATTCTTGGCTGACAGATTGCTATTTGGACCCCACAATTTGTGTCTTGATGTAGGGTCCATCCTTCGATAGAGAGGGCTGAATTTTTGGGCCTAAATGTAAATTTGTTCACGGTTGCATTATACATGGTCTGCTATTGCTCTATTTCAAAGGTCACTTGGGAGCGCGCGGAGACAAGTCTGCAGGAACAGTGTATACACTATACAACATCAAAGATATTGTTCTAGTTTTAGATACTAGGAAATAATTTTCTTCTAGATGTTCCAGAGAACATTTCAGGTGGTAACAGTGCATCATTCTAGATTAATTGTCCTACTTCATGTTATGTTATTTTCCATGTGGTTTGCTTCTCACAGGAGCGGATGGACGAAACAGCTGGTGTAACACTGCGGAAGAAGGCAAGGATCTCAAAGAGTGTCAGTCAGTTGTCTGCTTCCACCCGGAAGAAGGGGAAGACTAAAAAAATGGTGGTGAGATATTTGTTATAGACTTGTATGCAGATCTATGGAATGAGACCGTTGCAGGGCTACCAGGTCATGTGAACCACTTTTGAAGAGGAAACTTAGTGCAACACAATACTTCATCCTCAGTCTAATCTCATCTCCTGCGAATAGCTACAGATGGATTAGAGAGCAATGAGCAAATTGCTGCTGCGGATCAGCGGATGGTTCATAATATCAAGATATAATAACTCTGGTGTGAAACAGGCCACTGCTGTTTTTCGGATATGCAGATGGCCTGTGAAGGGGCTGAGCAAGTTCGGGCCGGCAAAATATATGGATGCCCTGTTCTGCGGACTCTGTGCTGTGCTGTAGTGGATGGCTAGGTGACATACCGTAATGGATGTCCAGCCCACAAAAAACAAAACCCTTGCAAGATCCATTGATTGATTGATCTGTTCACAATTGATTCAATTCGCTACTCTCCCTACAACCTTCGATGGTAGTTCTATGAAACTTGGTGACAATGATGGCCATGAGAGGTGTTCAGGAATTATGTGGAACTGCATTGAAAAGCAGCAGCACTACCAGGACTAAAATTTACTGCTGAAGTTGAGTGCCATTTTCAGGACCGCTGGTGTTGTTCATCCCAGTAAATTTTGCCATAGTTACTGTATGTCAGATGCGAATTGCTTGACTGGGATAATAGCAGGGACTTGTATTCAGTGATTGAGGTCGAGTCCAGCCAATCCGAGACCGAGTCCCAAGCATCCGAGTCCCCGAGTCCTTATTGAAACTCGGCATTCCAGTCGAAATGTACACTAACATATTTTGCTGATGTGTGTATATTGTCCTACACGGCTTGAGCTACGCAGAAACACCAATGGGCTTTTGTATTGTTCTGAGTGAAATAACCAACATATCTGCCTGCGAAAAATAAGTGAAGGACTCAGACCGAGTCTCCAAGTCCTTTGGGCCGAGTCCCTAGCATCCATGTCCGAGACCGAGTCCTCCATCACTGCTGGCATTGCATCGTATCGACGGCAGTATGTAATTTGTTGTGTGCTCTCCTGATCAGTGTTATAACCAATCTGCAACAATTTTATATGCAGACATCTGCGTGTGGGAAGTGTGATCAGAGAGCATTTTGATCTAGGTTTGCTACCTCAATGTGTCCTGCATACACCTAACTACCCACGCATACTTTCCACAGCCTACAGCTCTTGTTTCATATTTCACCGTTTTCTTTTCCAGTTCCAGTCTACCGAAACCCAGACTACAGTGACCAGCATTTCAGTTGGCGTTCAAACGGATGTCATCGAGATGAGAGATGCTGGTCATCAGCACCCTCCCGACCTCTCCCCCATCTTGAAGGACCACACGTATGGGGTGTTGCCTTACCCTTGGGACAAGAGCGGTCTGAGTGATGGAAGTTCTCAACCTTCTGATGTGGTCCCACGCCTACCTGCAGCTGAAGGTTCAGATTCTCCGAACGAGGTAGACCTAACCAGGAAGTCACCTGACCCATCACCCTCTACAATCACTTCATCTCAGGTATCACATTTGGATGATTCTGAACTATTGCTAGATATTGGCACATCATCGAATCAGGCGGATGATGAGGCTACCCTGTCAGATTCCGAATCTGCTAGTGATGAGTCTCCAACACCAGATAACACAATTCATGTTGAGGGCAGTGGGGTGTGTGCAGAAAATGAGCAACGGGATGATGTATGGGAAATTTCTGGGGCTGATAGTGATCAGGAAAAGGAGTACATTGTTCCTGGGTCGCAGCTCAATGCTGTTTTCTATTCCATGAGATGCAAAAAGTGTGGAGAAGGAATTATAGATATAAAGAGGAGGTTTATAGGATCCTCGGTTTTTGTCACATTGGTATGTAGAGAGGGCCATGCTTCTAATGCTACCTCCACACAAGCAGATGAATTTGGCTCAGATGCTAGTTCCTCAGGCTCTGATGAGATGTCTGCAGATTGTAGTTGGTCGTCCACTCAAAGCCGTGAGCTGTCTGCTGTGAGATTGAGCCCTGACTGGGGTACATCTCCAGGCACCTCTCCAACTGATGAGGCACATGCAGGTCAGGAGTATGGACCGTATGGTGGTGATGGACAGAATTACATGGTGTCCCAATCACAGCTGAATGCCTTATTCTGTCATCTCAATTGCACAGAATGTGGAGGGACAGTTCAGGTTGTAGAGAAGAGTGTCGTGAATACGCTAGTTTACGTTACATTGATATGCGGAGAGGGGCATGAGGTAGGTGCTACTTCTAGTCAGGCAGTTGCTAAGCTCACCCTTTCAGACTCAGACTCTGCTGGAGATGAGTTAGTAGAGTTAATTGAAGCTCCTGGGTTGGCCAGGGAGGAGGACGCAAGTAGCAGCAAGGAATCTGAGAATGGAGATGAAGTGGCGGGAGGCAATTTAGCTTACAGTGCAAGTGAGGAGACAACATCATTGACTGAGCAACCCTCAGGAGGTAGTGAGCAGTTAACTTCATCAAGTGAAAAGTCAATGCTTGGTTCTTCTTCTCATGATCCAGAGTGGGAGATGCCTGAGGGGTCATCCTCTACTAGTGAGGATGAGAAGCAAACAGAACAGAGGTACTGCCAAGAGAAGAAGTACATTGTTTTTGAATCCCAGCTGGATGCCCTTTTCTATTCTCTAAATTGTACGCAGTGTGGGGGGCCAGTCCATGATGTACAGAAGAGGTTTGTGGGTTCACTGATGTGTGCCACTCTGACATGTAGCGAGGGCCATGAAGTGAGGAAGTGGGAATCACAGCCCAGAATTGGTCAGGCAGCAGTTGGGAATTTGATTGGTGCAGCATCAATTCTCTTTACAGGTGCTACTTTCAAGAGTATAAACCAGCTATTCCACCTCATGAATGTACAGTTTTTTCAGGAGTCTCTCTTCTATGATCTCCAGAAATCCATCTTGCTGCCAGTCATAAACCAATATTATGTGAACCATTCCAAGGCCCTCGTTGATAAGCTCATAGGGCAGGAGTTGTGGTTGAGTGGCGATGGCAGATGTGACTCGCCAGGGTATAATGCAAAGTATTGCAGTTATTCACTCATGTCAATTGATTCACAGGAGATAATTGACTTTGAGTTAGTTCAAGTGACCCAGGCTACAAGCTCTGTAGCTATGGAGAAAGTTGCCTTCAATTCATGTTTGCAGAGGGTGCAAGGGCTTGGTCTGAAGCCAACTGTAATTGCTACAGATCGGCATGTTAGCATAAGGAAGTTGCTCAAAGATGAATATGTGGACATCGACCACCAGTTCGATGTATGGCATCTGACTAAGTCGATTGCTAAGAAGCTGACAGCGAAAGCTCGTCAGAAAGGGTGTGAGGAGCTCGGTCCTTGGATACCAGCTGTGAAGAACCATCTATGGTGGAGTGCACAGCATTGTGGTGGTGACTGGCAAATGTTATTGGAGATGTGGCAATCAATTGTCCATCATGTGACCAATGTACATGACTGGAACAGTGGTGAGGTGTACAGCAGTTGCAGACATGCCCCTCTGAGTGAGGATGAGCAGCGTGTGAAGAAGTGGCTCAGCCCTGGCTCTGTGGCTCATAAAGCTCTATCAGATACTGTCTTCGACAAGAGGCTTGCGAAGGATCTCAAGCAAGTCACGCTTGCTTGCCACACCGGGAGTCTTGAAGTATTCCACAATGTGCTGCTGAAGTACTGCCCTAAGAGGCTACACTTCACGTTCCCTTCAATGCTCGGTAGGCTACAACTTGCTGTACTTGATCACAATCTAAATGTTGGACGCAAGCAGGCAGTGGTCACAAAACCAAGTGCGCACTCTGGCAGCAGGGGTTCATATCGCTACAAGTACAGTTATTCCAAAGCTGCCAAAGAATGGATCTCAAAACCCATCTTGGAGGGTAAGAGCTATGAGCATACCTGTGAGATGTTAGTTGATGTCCTTCATGCTAAGCAAGGTGCATCAAAACCGGTAGCAGCCACATTGCCGGATCTCCCAGGAAATATTGCACCAATTGAACGACCCTCAAAGTCAGTACTTGATGCGAAACGAACGAGTCGCTTTGTGAATGACTAATGACAGAATGTCTGTACAGGTCATGGTGTAAACTGTATGTTCAGCTGGTATTTGTGTTGGTAGTCATCAAAGCGGTACATCAATGTATATTATGTATTCATCCTGCAGGTAGCAAATATTTTGTTTAAATTTGGTTGTGCACAAGGTTGTAGACTGTAGAGCACTGGTGGCTGATGACACTGATAACATTTATAGGGGGGATGTTGCCACTTTTGCTTGCTTCTCTGGTTCTCCCTGCTAGAAAAAGGTATGAATTAGCAGTGGTTGAGTCTTTCTAATTTAGGCTTTATACTCTCCTAATATACGATTCAAGTTGTGCTGAATTGGGAAAACCTGAGAGTATATCATTTATGTCACAATTCATGACTCATGGCCAGTGCTGTTACTCGAGTCCGTACTTCATAGACGCAGAGTTGACCGACTTGACCCGAAATACTTGAGACTTTTTGTACAAGCAATTTGATTGTTCGATTAACCTATCCTGTTGAAAAAGCATTGTATTTGACATGCCAAAACTAATAGCAGTGTTAATAGCAATGATGTGTCGAGCACCTTGGCAGTGCCTAAGTGTTCCGAGTAGCCTGAGCCATGAAGTGGTTTTAAGGTTGGCCTGAAATAGTAGACGGATGAATGTTGCATGGGTAGTTGAGGACTCGGACGCTTAGGTCTTGGATTGAGAAAATTCAACTACAGACCTGTTCATGGCATTGTGAGGAAAGCATGAACACTGGGAAGTACTGCAAGCAATTGATTTTCTCTGATGTAATGTTAACCTGACTGACTACGAGGATATGATAACATAGCACAGTGCCACCATTGGTGGGTGTGTGCATCACTTTGTTGCTGAATGAGAACCAGATTCCTAGTAGCATTTTCGAGACCTTGTAAATACATACCAACCTTATTTATTTGGATGGGGGGGGGGTTGATGTTCTGCATTTTCTATGTTGTATTTCTTTCAAAATGTTATTTGTTTGTTTTTGCTCGTGAAACTAGAAAGAGGATGTAGCTCTCTTGAATATTTTGTACGCAGAGGGATGGCAGCAAAATGCACATGGGTTGATGTGGTCTCCACACAGGTGATAATTGGGGACCTGGGGACATTTACACAGATATGGCAGCAACTTACTCTCCATATGAGCAGGAGGTTGTACCATGGACAGGGCATTATCTATGAAACATGTTGGTAATATGCTTTTTCATGTTGTTTATAACAAAGTGCATTCATACTACAAACTAACTGGTTGTTGGAACCAGTATTTGTTTTCCTGAGGTCATGCATGGATTGTATCTATGCATAGGCTTCTACTTTTACCGATATTTACATGAAAAGTGCCTGGAATAAATCGTATAACAAGCAATGAATTACACTATTTAGTCTTTTATTAGATAAATTTACATTCATATTCTCAATGTGGTTGGTGGAGCTTTTGATTGCAGATTGAGTGTTCGAATCCAGTTGGGATCAGCTTGATTGATTTGATTGCTACATGTTCAGGAAGCCACTGAAGGCTCATCAAGGAACCCCGGCCATGTTGATCGTGAATAAGCACTGGCGATAAATAGACTGACTAGTGCCCAGCTGTTATCGAGGCAGGGGTGTACAGTAACCAATCTCAACCTGCTCCAGGGACCATCACTTTACGTCCCCATCCAACAGATGACCAGTGAACCCCTGGATCTACCCACTTTCTCAGATCCGGGAGGAGCGGAAGCTTATCACATTGCTTCAACCATAGCTACTGCCTGCGTCCAGCCGAGTCCACTGTGCCACAGCAGAGCCTGGACAGCAAGACCCCGTCAGTCATGACTGTAAGCACAGCCACCCCTAGATGAAAATGCCTGACGATGGATGTAAGAATCTAACCCAGATCAATTGTATTTGCCGAGCGATCCTGATACCGCTTGTAACCTTCTGCTTCACCTGTGTATACATGAACAAGATACATCACCATTACATTACCCACCCAGGCGATGATTGGTGACCTGTGCGACACTCTTGTGCAATCTGCATCGAGATGCCAGCAACTTCCAATTCCGAGTGGAAGTCGGCATTTCCTGCACCTAGATGACCGTCTCTTCAGGGACGTACATGGTCATTGGTTCGGATCGTGTGCAAGGACTGTCAGCTGAATGAAAGCAGTCACTGATTGCCACCACTAATTGCAATTTTCTCGACGATCCTGGCCCGAAGGCTCCCCTGAGTCGATTCAACAAGGCCTCATGGACTGTAACGACCAGGGAGGGCGTCTTGATGCCCGAGTGTGCCCATTGGTCACTGTTCTTGGGCAGCCACCTATCCAGCTATTTCAGGCAAGCT
>JAUOBX010638943.1:0-15029 GCA_032360705.1 Eupentacta quinquesemita | reverse complement strand
AACGCTCAATGGCTTAAACCCTCTAGGTTCGAGTGGAACGCAGGATGATCAATGTTTGAAATTCATGATGTAATGCAATCTGAAATCGAAGTACAGTCCTCGGGAGATAACAACGCATCGGTTACTTGCGAAGAGGCAGTCCTTCAGTATACTATTCTGCTCTACACTGCTCGTAAAAGCATTTTGAAATACAATCCCTTAGAATATCCCATGTACAGCTAGTGGGCACAACAATGGGTATTAGAAAATAAACACATTGTTCGAAAATCCATGAACCCTGCCTGTATCAAATCATGATATCCTGTATTCGCATTTCGTTACATAACATTTCATCATTTTCCAGTAGGAAGAACTCCTCGTGGTAGGGCCATTCTGGCTGATTAGGCCTATAATTTTCACTTGTGCGTTATTCTGCAACTCACGGTATGTGCCAACGTAGCATTCACTTCCTCAACGATCGACATATCTAATTCAGTTCGTGAAACTAAGTAAAAATGGTGTTGTGTTCTTGGCCAGATAGATATATCCGACGGTATCTTTTATCCAAGGCGAAACAGGTCCATTGGATCCATACTCACGCCGAGGCATTTGGTAGGCTTATTCATGCACATGAATTATTATTAAATGACACGCATCTCTCCACAGTCATGCAGATCCCACGGGAGTGGGACCACCATGAAATATATAGCATTATTGCATGTCACACGATATCTGCAAAACAGAATCGTCCACACCTTGTTTTCTATGGATACCCTTTATTCTGAGAGAACGTGAGAATGTGCTGTTATTTTTCGGCGGGATATAATATTTTCCACAGTCACAAAACAGTGTGATTCGATAGATACTTTGGGAATCATCTAATACACCCATCGTTGTAGTTGCAATGCAGTTTTGGAAGCTTACAGATATGACTATTGGCATATCACTTGTCCAATACAAATCAGTTGGTTTGGATTCATACTCACGTCGAGATATTTGGTATGACCATTCATGACCATGAACCATGATTGAATAACACACCTATACAGTCTTGCAGATCCCACAGGGGTAAACCATATATGTGTGGTAGTGTAGCATATCACACGCGATCGGATCAACATAATTGTCAACATTATTTTTTTCTCCGAATGCTCTGTAATTTTGATCGATCAGTAAAGTATATTAAATTGATGGGAGAGAAATCATGCCATGTTTCGCCCTGCCCTGGTGAATTGAAATTTGGGCGGTACGCTTTATTACAGTTTATACTGCAGTAGGCCTATATACATACCTATGGCTATGCAGGGCGGAAGCCTAACTTTCTTCTGGATTTCATTATTCACACATAAACGTTCTTGGACATCGTGTCAACCGTGATTTTGGAACGACACTGTGTCAACACAACTCGTTATTTTCATAGCTGCTAACAACAAGCACTTTGGGTAATGGAAAATCCCAAGCTACCCAGAGAAGGTTATAATCACAATTAGCTAAACTCAACATTATTTATGCACGATTGATAACGGTAAAGTACTATTTTGATGGTGTTTGATCTTTATCCCAATGGTGGTCGTGCCTGTATCTATTATGCCATTTGAGGTGACTCAAAATTAATTATATTCTGAATAATTTGCTTCCTATCAGCTTAATATATTCGTTCATAAAATCTGAATACCCTGTCTTTGATACCTGTTTGTCAGTGAGCCGGTGGGTCAATCTCTCTATGAATAAAAAAGGGCGAAACGACAGACCTGCGGTGAACGAGTTCATTGTTTAAAACCATATATCCAAATCTGGTACCACATTTTCACCAACTCATTTTTATGTCTTAGAGTGCCCGCAGATGGGAGAATGCACTCAAATCTTCCAGATAGACAGATCATTGTACTCCTGGCCGAGCAGTTATATAGGAATCTAGACATAAGACCCCTGTATGATTGCCTCAATATTGATCTGGCATGATTGGGGTATGTTAACGCCTCCAGCGAGGAGGCAACAGATGCTATTTACACTTCTCCGTTGAAAACCAACTTAGACTGGTATATGTGTAATCCACTCGATGTTCAACTCCTAAGATTTGTGCACATAAATATATGCAATAGTTAGAACAAGTTTTAAACTGAGGCGTTTAACTAAATAATGTAGAACCGACAGGCGATTGTCAAGATATACGACATCAGACCAATACAATGTTTAGCTAACTTTCCATCGCCATCCCAGTATACAGTCAGGGGTGGATGAGGCTGAATACAGTATATGTACTGTATACAGTATGTATATGTAACAGTGATGTAACGTATTGCAACTCATCATTACTGAACGGAGATGAATATAGACAATAATAAGTAATACAATAATACAATCATATACATACCTCGGGGAGAATCCTATATTCACAACGTCACTCCTGCATCAAATGAACGTCTGTGAGTACGGGGTTATGTAAAAACAATCGAACGAAAATAGTATTTCCTGAACAGAATCCAATGTTCCCTTCTCCACATATCATTGGTTATGAAGATCGCATGCAAGTATCCTTAACAACTGAACATCGTCATCGACACTCCAAATGAACACGAAATGGATTGTACCACCTTAAACATCAGCTGGTGCATAAAATTCGAGTCAGAAGCCAGTACACGCTAACACTAGTTAATTTCTTGTCCATAATAAATGTTTTCTCACTGCGAAAACTCGTCAAGTCAGAACGGCGACAGAGTAAAATGATATTTGTACCGGCGCTCCTGATGTATCCGACGAAGGTTGGCTCCGTTATCGCTGTGATGAATTACACTGCCAGCACGCCTGCTAAATTAGCAGCTCGCGAACTTCGTCTACGTCATCGTTCAGCGAGCCAATCAGGATTTCGGAGGACGCTCCTTGCAATTTAGAAGTTAACAATTAATTTCCTCCGCCAGAACGTGAACAGATGAGATCCAGGGAGGCTGAGCAGTAGTTCAGACGCGCAGCAACACACAGTTTTGTCTGTAAGCATAACAACATGTATGCCAAGGCTATTACAATTCCTTAATTTCAACAGAATCACAGTTTAACCATTGCGGTAACAGGACTCGTTGAAATAACTGTCCCAGGTACTACAATGCTAATGTATCAATGGTTTGTAATAATATAGAAATAATCATGAAATAGCCAATATATTATTGCCACACAGAGGCGCGAGCAATGCAAATTTACGAAACTGAAAATGAATCTGAAATCCCCCACACACCCTTCGATGTTGTGCCCAACAAACGCGCTGTCGAATACCAACCTAAAATTGTGGAGCCCATATAGATATAATTGTAGAGCTGTGTGTGTGGGTCGTTGGTTGCATAGGCTAATAAAGTACCGTACTGGTCCACGAATGAGACAGTCAATGGGTTATGCTCAAATGAATTAGTTGACCTCCATATAGTATTTTGTTTGAAATCAAGTGAGCGCGCTCAAGTTTTCTCCCCGAAAACACGTTTTTGTTTTTGTGCATTCTTCCGGCCAGTAAGCTCACTTTTCCCTCGTACGGTTGAAGACTGTCAACAGCTAAGAGCATCAGTGCAAGTTCAAAGGCTCATATCGGCATTATTACTCTTGCACTAATTCCCTTTGCTTTGGTAAGACTAGGGTGCTCAGTCATTTGTTCTTATCACAAAGACAATAATGAGTCGGTTGCCACCAAGAACCTAATCAACTTAGCCCGAACTTGAATTATATTCATAATCAAATAATGTTGAATTCAAAGATCATATACTAGCGACAACCTGCATTCCATCACAGACACTGAGGTTTATTACAAGCTTTGTCACATGGACTGAAAGCATCGCTGGAGGCTATGGCCTATTTGTTTCGATATAATATGCGCTGCTGCTTCGAAAGACAAATCCCATAAATAGAACTCTAATCACAACAGAAAGTCACACCATCGACATGTCTAATCACCGTATTTCATATATCAGGCGTGAAATGTACATCTAAATCAGGGCATGTGGTGTAATGTAAACATGTTATGACCGAATTGTACCGTGTTTCATGGTAGAATGATTTAGGAGAGATCTGCCTATGTGTTTATTTCATGAGACTTCCTATTATAACTGGATCTCTGCATGGGACAGTGAAGTGTAATACATAATTTGAATTTATCTATCTATCTATCTATCTATCTATCTATCTAACAATCTAATATCTATCTATGACTTATTTGCATATCTTGTTTGGAATGGGTACCGACTGACGAATAAACAGTCGTCGAGAAAACCCATACATTCATACGGTATTATATATGCATATATATGTTGATACCTATCGGTTGATACGTAACAGTGAGTACACATTTGCAACTGAATGGAAACCTCAAAAATCCCCCTACTACTCGATGCTGCTGGTTTATGTGACACAGCAATCGATAATCGCGTCTCTGGAGGGACAGACCTTATGTCGCAACCCCCTTGTGATGATGAAATCGATCTATGACTAGTTTATGAAGAACTTTTTTGACAAATTTAGGACTCTTACATGACCTTTCATTTGTGTATATACTGTAGATAAAAGGAAGGAGGTAATTGCGCACTCAATCTATTGACTTCCTTAATAATAATAATAATACTATCACATTTTATATAGCGCAAAATACTACACTTCTGAGCGCTGGAACCAAAAAACGACATAGAAACGAAGATACAAATGACAGACAAATACATAATTGAATAAGTGACACTTCACACGATATTTTTATAACGTCAATGTTGAGAGAAAGCTGGTTCCTTGAGTTTGGAGGCAGCTACTGCAAACGCTCCCTGTCGCTACATAAGTCGAACGCAGTGTAACATTTCCTTGAAGGAAGAAGTGCGATATAAGGTCCCAAATATATCTAGGGGCAATACCGTGATACACTCTATATGCAGATATGTAAGTAGAAGAGTCTTGAAATGAATACGTTGTTGAACCGGAACCCAGTGCAGTTCACGTAGAATTGGAGTAATGTGAATTCGGCGTCCACATCGAGTGACGAGCCTGGCTGCTGAATTTTTGATACACTGGAGTGGAATATTTGTGAACTGGATAAGCCATACAGTTATTCAAGTCAAGCCCGGATGTGACGAATGCGTGAACCAAACGCTCAGTAGACTGATGGTTGATCCAGGTACCGTGATATATTCCGAAAGATGTTGAGTGACAGAAGTAACATGACGTTCTCCCTGAATTTCGATTTTAGGTGAATAACTTCAGAGTCTTCAGTCTTGGACTCATTCAACAGTAGTTTGTTTGGGTTGCCCATGTCCGTACGTCATTCACGCATGACTCAAGGAAGTTGATCGAAGTATTGGATCTAGCAGACTTGATGATTGTATATAGATGTGAGTCATCAGCGTATATCATGTTGTTTATTAAATATTGCACTTGTATGACATTACTCAATGGTCCAGTAAACATAATGAGGATCAGAGGTCCCAATACTGAGCCTTGTGGAACTCCCCGTGGCAAGGGTGATGCGCCAGATAACACGGTGTCAATATAGACTGATTAGGTGCGATCCGACAAGTATAATATAATGTACTGCAAGGCGGTGCCTGTCAGACCATATGTCTGCGGGCGTTTATAGCGTGTTTAGGTACACTCGTATTGCAGGGTGGTTGAGAAGAACAAGAACAGATTCTACGCCTTTCCCAAGAGCAAAGAGGATGTCACTGGACACTCGCAGTAGTGCTGTTTCTGTGGAGTGGAATTGTTGGTAGGCTGATTGCCTTCCTGAAGAAAACTCATTGCTGCTGAGATATTGATGCCAATATTTCAAGACCTTTGAGAGGAACATAGATTTGCTATCGTCTGTTATTCACGAGTTTGCTGCGGTCAAGGTTTTGGTTTCTTCAAAAGTGAGACTATATAGTATGTTTTGTAGATGGCAGGGAAGATCCGGCTCGATAGAGAGTTATTGACAAGTTCGGACAGGTGAGGGATCAACACGTCGATACAGTCCTCTGACAGTGTAGGAATCGGGTCCTGGCGACATGTTTTGGACCGCTCTCAGCGATTACCTGGTGTAGTTCATACATTTTTCTGGAGCTAGCGAATCTAGCAGGGCACGATTGTTCAAATTATCGGTAGCTTGCCCCGTATATTACTTACTGTTTTCCATTTTCATGTCTATCAATGATAGAGTATATTTGAAACGTCAATATAAACAGTTATTCAGCAGAAAATGGGATTTAGTGTTCGACAAATGATGCCCCCACTATACTGATCATAACGTTTTATAGCCTGAACATTTCCAGAATCATTATGTAATTCTGAACATCGGTATCCTTCTGAAAAGTTGGTAGTGTTATGCTGCCCAAAGTCGTCCAATGCCTTTGACATGATATGGATGTTCTCCTAGGAATAGTTGATGTAGCAGTTCGGGAAAGATTATTCATATTGACGAACGTACGTGCAATCCGAATTCAAATAGTCAGCCATACTTTGTTGCGACTCAGTGGCAGTACAAAGTGTGTCAACACCTCGACTTATAGTTATTGTCAGTTGCTACGTTACATGACATAGTACATATGAAGTACAAATAAACTCACACTGAGAAGATGTTAGACTTATTGAAATGAGTAAAACTGTCCGCTACAACCACTATGTTTAGGAATACTCACTAATGAGGAGTGATTTTACCCATCGTGAAGCCAGGAAAACTCATTCACTTGAGTATGGGCTCGTTCGCTATACTATTCACTTTTGTGTACATTCACACACTTCTGTTGGATTACTCCCAAAGTTCGATTCAGTGCGAATTATTTCAAACAAAAGTGTGTACCGTTATGAACTTTAGCGGACATCCCTGATACTCACTAACTTAGTGAGTTCTTAGCATGGGACGAGTAAGCTTGCTATACTCACTAGTATTCACTCTTACTAGTCTAAGCATAGTGATGAATAATACAGCGGACAGCGTTACTGCATTCGGAACCGTTATGATAAAGCATATAATAATACCGATGTATTGTACCAGTTTAGCACCAATATACCAATCACTATACCTCCCTTGCTTGATTGCAATCTAACCTTACCTTACTGACTGAAACCTTAGATCCCCAAATATGAACCGCAGACCTACAAGCCACTAACCTCGACCACTAGCACATAAACGCTCAGTATGATACAGTGGGGACGTTGCCAATGAGTAGCAGGTACAGCAGTGTAGCCCACGCTATACGCAGCTGTACGTAGATCTACGCTGCAGTACGAGGTGAAATCACACGTTTCCAGGCCTATAGCTCTATGGATCATCCCCATAGCCTATCATATTATATATATATAGGTTGTACGTATCTAACCCATTCGGTTTCAACTTTTCGTCCAAGAAAAACATGAATGGCATCGGAGTTTGGCACTCATCAATTATCGTAGATTACATTAAAAACGTACGCAACACAGCTTCGAAATGACTTCAAATGAATCCACTCAAAATCGAATATTCGTCAGGTTCGAACATGTCACCACGTTTGTTGTCTCGAATCGTGCATTCATCAGTGAACATACTACTAACGACGAGTTCTCATACTCGCGTGGAAGATGTTAACAAATGTTGAGTATACATAAACGCAACGCAGGTATATTACGCACGTAGAGTATGATTACGGGAAATGAGTGATTTTTTTTTACCACTGAGAGTTTTACTCGCATGGCTCCTAAATTACTAATCACAGTGAACTTTCTGGGTAATGTTACATTATTTTAGTGAAGGAGCGAGTAATTTCTCTGGGAATGTGAGTAAACACGACGGAGACTCAGTTGCTGTGAGCAGACTAACTCATTAACTCATCTCATTAGATTTTTCTTTAGGTGCATGTCGAAGTGTTATGTATGGATTTACGATTGGAATACGTTTCACCCGATAAAATGACAACTGCGTCAAATCATCCACTTGACCACTTCTCTTTATACTATGTTCTGCTATCGACTGCAGTTGTGACAAGGACGGAAAATGTTAAAAATTATTTAAATAGTTGAACTGCTCAACAACAGTGAATATCAACGTATGTTTCCCATGTTACATATAATTGATTGTTTCTCAGAGGAACCAGGTTATTGGAATAACCCTAATCCTTGAACTCACTCCAAACCCAAACAAGTAAGAACAACCAAACAACAATAGCATACGGATATGGTTTTGTGCCAGGAACCCTTACATCTTCTTCATTTGCTCATAGTTGAATTATTGGCCATTTCATGTAATCCGTAAGAAAAGAGATTATGCACTGTGCTCTATTTCACCAGACTTTATATGTGAGATGATGAAACACCCTGTGTTGTCTCCCATAAAATCACAAATTTCTGCCTTACTGCGTATTTTTTCTTCCGATTATCTCCCCAGTAGCTCAGTTGTATATATTAATGGCGAGTATACGCCTTCGGGAAATTGGCCACCAAGTCATTTTTGTCGCTATCATCACTAACGGACGAATGAAGTGTGAATAATTGACAGATATTCAGTTCCTTTCTGAATAGGCAAGTATGTCTCGAGGAAACAGTTCTCACCTACGAATACTCAGGATAAATCTACTTCATCTATCATTTCGGGAAGCTCCAGGCGACACAAACACTATTATATGGCGTCGATGAAGACATGAAGTGTGTGATGTTTTGTCGTTACTTGACAGAGGCACCACATATCTGATTCCCTTGAAGAACCTTTCTAACAAGGTTTCAACAGGGCCAGCAAAGTATATAGGAATGGTTGAACAGTTGAATTACCCCGCCATATTTGAATTAAGCTGGTGCTTCCCACACGTGTTACACCCAAACTATTTTATAGCGTAATGTGTTCGGACACAATCGTGAATCGTTTGGATCCCAGACGCTTGGTAATTTCCTATTTTTAGTTGTGTTATTTTCCAGTATGTAAATGTCGCCATCTCACTCTCCATTTATTGGGGTTCTCATATAACATAAAATGGAGCGTAGTGCATTTCATGCGTTGCCAGCATTCTCCTACATTTGTATTTATATCATTCAGTTAATCAGGACATTGCGTGATTCGAAGGCATGGGAATATAATTGCTCGCCTGTGTTGTATTGGCGATGACAGTGACTACGGACGTGCTACACAATATAAGGTTGGTGTGGAGCAATAGCTAAAGTTACACCAATACGCACCGACGTAAGCTATATATTACATATATACTAATACATCAGAGATGCAATTACTACTATGAGATATGAAATCTCACCTGCACTCGTCAACATCAGCTGGTCGGTAGGGGTGTTGTGAAAATCGGTAGTAATGTCTCGAGTCTTGATCGTCAGGCGGCATCCAGCCATCAATGAGTGTTTCAATCCGAAGCCGCTTCACTCTTCAGCTGGTGGATCAGCAGTGCTGGCCAGGTACTACCTATATACTCCTTATTAAACATATAAGTCTTGTCATCACGTCTTCACCACAATCAGCATGACGCCTCCTCTGCCTTCTCACCAATGACTTTTATGACTCTTTTCCTTTCTTTACCAATTATACGCCGATATAAAATGCAGCTCAGAAATATTCTACACAGTTTTCCCTAACAAAAGTTGACACTGTCAGGATCTGAAACTCGGCAAATGTATCCAATTCAACCAAATATGATATATGCACCTAGCAAAAAACGTATTGATCTCTTCTGTTCTTTATATGACAATCCTGGTCGTTGTCAGTTAACATGCCGTGTTTTGTTACTGTCAAAGTATCGATCGTTAGTACTTTGACACATTAATATTGATTTTAGATCAAGAGAACTGTAATTCCCATGACCTTGTACATTTTTCTATTCAGAACGATATTTCAAAATATTTGTTTCTGCACTTCCCGTCCTGATGCAACTTCATAATTGTGTAACACATGTTACATGTAAGACATCGTTGTACTCGGTGACAGTACACTAGGTCGGAATCGTCCTATCAATGATCATTTGTCTGGATTCATTAGTGTTGTTGATATAGTTCAAAACAACATGGGTGATGTTTTTAAAACAGATCAATGGATGTATGGATGGCATGTCACTAATTGTTTGATTCCCATACCGTCTTCACGGATAATATGTCCCAATGTGTTATCTTTCAGGTGGCCACCTATCTAAATTGAACTGAACAGTGTTTTACAAGGTGATATAAGTATGGTACGTGACGCTTGTATTTGGATGATATGATTGTCATCATTTTAGTGTGTTATATTAGGATTGTAACTTACGCGATTATTTTTATATCTTCTCATATTATAACTAGGCGGCGTTAAAAATTGGTGGTGCTCGTTTGATTTTAAACGGGTGATAATATTGTGAGGCCCCATATATGAACGATATCATTGAAGGAAATGAGCGGAAATGATTACATCCTCATTTACATCAATTTAGGCTTATGAGCTGTCGATATGGGGGTATCTATATATATCGCGTATGATATAAACCGTTCGGTTTATCACTCTGATAATACATTATTGCTATGTAGGGAGATATATCGAGCATCCGATATCAATGACTAGGATGCTATACTTTCCATACAAGCAACTCGATCTAGATAAATTATTATGATGCTGCATGTTCACGGCAGGTTCCGACGAATTCGTTAAGCAGCCGACCCATATAACCCATTCCGGTAATGAAAATGCTCTCAAAGGTATGGTTCAAAAGTCTTCATCTACTATTATACCTCTCTTCTCTCTTTGGCTGGCTTCGCGAACGAAGATCATGAAGGGGTTTGTCCACGTCGTAGACATGCTCGCCGATGACTGTGGAGTCCGATCCGGGACAGGCAGGCTCGACCACAGCAGTCGCAGGCATGGGCCATGAATGTCTGGGTGTGCCGGTGGGGCAGCAGCCTGGCGGGCTTTCCTCTCTCTCCTCTCTCGTCTTGTAGGCTGGTGCTGCGGGCGTTCTCGAAACTGGGAACAGCTTGGTGGATCGCCCGTCTCCATTCTGGTCGGTCAGCAGCTTGGTTGGATCACTGGCTGTGGTTGATGTTGCGGTACTGATATATTTTCTCAGGGAGTCTATTATACCTAATGCTACTCGGACTTTCAATTGAAGTAATTAAAATTACACTTTGAGGCACGAATACTTCGTTCATTTTGAGGAGTGCTATGTCATCTAACTGAATATGCGAACAATACTGCAATGTTGTGTGCCAGTGGTTATCTCGGTTAAGTATAGTCTTGGTAATTGAAAGGTTGCAACTTCTGTATCGAGGATTGATGGAAAATCAGGATCCTCATGGGTCCTCCTTCCCACAGTAAAGTATATAAGTGAATGAGTGGCACAATTCAGAGTAGTCAATAACCGGTATATGTGTCAAGAGAATGTGAACAAACGGCTGAATGACTGTGCAGTTTTAGGAATGAACAGTATGATATGGCGCGGAATGAAAGATAATTCATCTCGTGAAGGCTCTGCATTTGCCTCATTAGCACTTCATCTTGTTTCAATTACTTCTTCACCTCTTCTTTTATCTCTTCATTTCCTCTTTCATTTATTTAACCTTCTTTTCTTCTCTTTCTTTCTTCTTCCTTCCTCTATATTGTTTTCTTTCTCTTCGTCTCTCTTTTCGTGTGAAGTTAGCAGGGAAGGCGATGGCGGAGAGTGCGCAGGGTCTCCTGGCTCGTCAGAACATATCAAGTCCCGATAATTTATCCACAAGCTATGCTTGCTGCCTCCCAGTTTTTTCGAAGTCGGAGCGAGAATCGGCTCCGGGTTCGCTGAAGATAACTAAGCCGTTCTTAATCACCCGCCACGCTATAACGTTCCGGATATTGCTGCAGTAGGAAAACTGACCGGGCTCCGGGGTGGAGGAATGAGGGAGAGACAAGTAACTGAAGACGGAGGAGTACACACGAAGAACGGAGCATGCGTGAAGGCTAACATATTAAGCTAACCAGACATATAGTCACGTCAAGCCGCCAGTCCAGCTGCCAGCACGTCTCCAGGAAAAGGACCTTGTTACACAGGATGCTGAATTAGATCCCTAATATGGGGATCGTGGTCTTCCCTATCGATAATAAATGTTCTGTTCACATTGAGGAGCCAACCTCGAAGCGGGGTGGAGTTGGAGGCTTGAATGACCTCGGACGTGGGATTGTAACTTGTGACTTTATTTGGGGGCAGCTCCGAATTAGTACTACTAGTAGAGAGGAAGGTGATGTAACTGTACTCGATAAGGGGGGGGGGGGTATATATAGGTATTATTATTTTGATACTAGTGGAGACAGGGATAGGATATTGGAGTTTCTACAGAAAAATTAAAATTTCGAGATGCGAGCCAGGAAGACCCAATGACCTTGTTGATGTGAAGGTTGAAGGTTAGATTATTATCCGGGGCTATGCCAAGTAATTTAACTATTTTCAGCGATGGGATAACGTCACTGAGAATCTTCACTCCAGCAGATTAGGAGTTGGAGGAATTCTGGAATGAGAATAACGAAAAGAGGATCATATCATATTTATCAGGATTGATTTGGGTACCGAATGGCAGTATCATCTGCAAACTGGGAGGTATCTACATCGCCGGAAGGAGCTGGCGGGTCATTCACATAAATGATGAATATCAGTGGGCTGGGAAATGAACCTTGCGTTGTGCTAGCTGAGAGATGAGATAAATAATTTAAAGACAACTGATTTGTGAAACCGATGAACATGCTGCGATTGCTGAGGAAAGAGAGTAAACCTTTGATTTTCATGAAGATACTTTCATTTGTCAAGTTTGAATTTAGGTTCATTTGTCAAGTTCTATCAGAGGCTTATTCCTCGTCGTGGAAGATATATAAGGTAAAGAAAAGTCGTTGGAGGCATGCTTTGATGCTTCCATTGATTCGGATGAATGCCAGTTCTGGAATCATATTGTTTTTTATTAGGAATGTTATTAGTTCTGGGGTAGTGGAAGCCGTCAAGGTTAGGTTAGTATATGGCGCCTATATGGACGGATGCAACTTGCTCGTCTGGAATGTCGGAGTGGGTTCAACAACCTCGCAGAAGGTTTACCAATATCATGCGGATGACAGGATGGCTGATGTCAAACGTGTGAATAACTAGCAGATGCTCACTTACGTCTGAATGGACCATTTGTTATTAATCAATATTATCACATTATTGAGACTCAACACACCTTCTAATACAGTACAGCGATACTACAGACGTGACAAGGGCACATGTGTCATGAGAACATTGTTTTTATTCATCCATTTAGGAAGCCGCGTTTCATTCAAATTATTTCGGTGATTAGTGATGTGCAGCTGTGGAAATTTCAATTTGGTTACTTCGAGAATAATCACTAATGATCGCTTATTGGTTACGTTCTCGCTTCTTCAAAGGGTACGGCGATTCTCAATTTATTAAATTACTAACACTCAGAGGAACAAGATTATTCAAGCGCGCTTCGGGAAACTGGCAAACTGAATTCATGTCAGTTGTTGTTGACATGTGACCTTCAATTGGGCAGAGAACACAAATTATCATCAAAGATGTACTGATTGACTATATATCCAGTTACTCAGTGCATTGTAGTTTAATGTCAGATAATGAATATGTTCTTTCATCTCGAGTTACTGCACAGTTACTCCTGGGGATTACTGAGCCTGATCAATAATGGTATATCACATTACCTGTCTTCCCATTCAATGATAGCATTCGGTGATGTTATACACAAGTTACTATAGTTACTATGTACATAGTTGGACTAGGATATTATAACGTTCAACGTTAGGTAACTGAAACATTTCCATCAGCTATCAACTATCATGTTTTTCAGATTCGAACTGGCTAATTCCATAGGCTGTATGGCTGAACAAAATCTGAATGCTCAATGGATTGAATAAAATATATACGAGGCCTATCAGACATTTATACTATCAATCAATCAGGTCAATTTGACATAAGCTCTAATATGTTGTTCGCTACATGGCCAACTTCATAGTTACATGTCCACCCAAAAAAACGACAGTATTGATCCCCCATCGAGGTAGTTTTAATATATTGTCGGTAATTTCGTCCTCAGACCTCATGCCAACACACAATCATGATCCAATGAATTTATCTCAAATGTCCTCCTTGGATCCATGTAGACATATTGTTATTTATGTTTGTATGTCATTCAAAACAATGAAACCTGCAGGGAATCCTCGAATGGCCAACCTATCGATTACTTACCGTTGGCTGGAAACAAGGCAATACAATCTGAATATATTTGCCATGTGGATTCCGTTAACCATTTCCCGCTTATCGCCTCAGTATTATGACATGAATAGTGTTTCCAGCTAGTGATCAACCCAACCAACAAACATGAAAGCTATAGCGGTGTACAGACATTCTGTTACCATGTGATGTGATGTCTTGTTGATGGTGTTAAGTACCTGTCCAACTGTTAACAAAATGCCAAACCATTTTACAGTGAAACTAATGTTTAGAAAATGATAACATGCCACCGAATAGTTCAAATAGCAATTATCACAAGACAGTTTTGTTGAAATGGACCTGTATGCGTTCGTCTATAACACGTAGTTCTGGCAATTTTCTAACATAGTCAAACAATACTATGGGACGATCTTTACCTCAATGCTAGTATAATTACTTCTAAGTTGAAATATTCTATTACTGCTACGACATTGCTGATGATGAATACAATTGTGGTTCCTTGCACTAACACAAACTTGATGTAACACACTCAGCTAGGACATTTCAGTTTCGACAGTCATTCATTAATGAGTTTTACTGTCAGTCTGTGTGAAGTGTAGTTACTTACATAATTGATTCGCGGTGTGGCGTTTGTGGCTATTCCCGATACCGTGATTGAAACTGTACAAACATAAATATGCCGCTGAACCACCCAACGAGACCGTCGGCAACCAAGCATTTCGCGATGCTGAACCACCTATGGAATGAAGTGCCGTCGTTTATTTGAGACGCTTTCTTCGAGTCATCAATTATATGTCCAATGTATTTGTATTTCCATTGAACTCTGGGATTTTGTGCTATATAGGCGCTGATGTAGCAGTTTTGATAACAATAACAGTAATATATATAGTAGTAATAATAATATTAATAATAATAATAATAATA